>CM026218.1:13057695-13152695 GCA_014839995.1 Xenentodon cancila
ATGTCCTTATGAGGACTTCTGGGGGCGGCACTCCTCCCAGCTCTGCACAGATTTTCATCATTATTAGTGTACTGCTGACGCTCCTCTTGGGCAATGTTCACGTGGTTCTGTCGACACGTGATGTTGGCGTTTGTGAGATCAGTGATGGGTAGAGGCTGGTTGTGGTTCCCTTTTGACACAACGAGAGGCTTGATGGCAATGTTGTAGCCTGGTGGGGCTGACGGTGCATTCCATGTGAAAGGGTAGCTGCTGTAATCCTCGCTACTCAGTCTTGCCTCGTCGAGGGCTCCGTTTCCCCGTGTGAGTCCATACAGCTCATCATCAGGAAGCTGGAGTCGATGCGAACGAATGATCTCACAGATGGTGCCTATGCCCAGGTGAAGCATTTCCCATATATTGAGTGCCAGACAGAGCAATGAGACGGCATACATGATGAGGAGAAAGATAGTTTTCTCAGTTGGCCGTGAGACGAAGCAATCTACGGTATGTGGGCAGGGATGATCTGAACATTCGTAGTTGGCAGGCACAGCAAATCCATACAAGGCATACTGTCCACATAAGAACGCCACCTCCAGCATGGAGCGGGCCAGCAGCTGGACTACATAGATGCGCATCAATCCATCCTGTTTGATACGCTGACGCCCATCATGGCGAGCCTTGACTTTTCCTTGTCTCTCACTACCGTCTCCCTTTGCTGCTCCGCCAGCTTCACTCTCCACCTCTGTCACTTCATAGATCATCGGGTCTTCCTCATTGTCATCCTCTGCTTCTTCAATGCCCCTGTGCTGCTTTCTGCCTCCAAGGTAGGGCTTCTTGGGTTTTCTTCGTGAAAATCCATTCACCCCCCCACTATCTGGCTGCTCCTCTGCTCGAGCAATTTTGTTGACAGCATAGCCCAGATACATAAGAGAAGGTGTTGCCACCAGAATAATTTGGAAGACCCAGAAGCGGACGTGTGAGAGAGGCGCAAAGGCATCGTAGCAGACATTCTCACAGCCTGGCTGGCCAGAGTTGCAGACAAACTTGCTCTGCTCATCATAGTAGATTGATTCCCCTCCCACAGCTGTCAGGACTATGCGGAATACAATGAGGACAGTGAGCCAGATCTTTCCCACAAATGTGGAATGATTGTGGATTTCTTCCAGCAGGCGAGTCAGGAAGCTCCAGCTCATGGTAGTGGCAGGCACGCTACAGCGAGAGGCAGCATACACCTTCTGTTACTCCCCTGCAGAGACAGGAGCAATCATTTACCTCAAGGTCATGGCAGCGCAACTCACAATTCAGTTATTGATTCAAAGCACACTTTAATTATGTAATCTCTACAGTACCTGCAAAGGATAACCAAATAGGATAGAATATAGGAAGCTTATCTCTTGATACCAGTATGAAGCAAAGTTGGTTAAAGAACAAAGCTAATTATCACAAACTGACAAGAAATATCAGTCAGTGTAAATTACTGATATTTTAAGTATCAGTAAATGATTACCGTACCAAAATAATTGCTATACATTTCTCATTCCTCTGAATCTGAATCTTATATATTTTCATTACAATGTCTTTATGCAACAGATTTCATTACAAATTACCACAGCTTTCCCCTGCAGCATAGACTGAAAATCAGAAAATTACATATAAATTGTCAATTTAAAAGAAAAAAACGAACAAGAGGGCCAAACTCTGTTTGCTGTATTCTGTATGAAAAATATAAAATACACAAGTAACCACCAGATCCTTTGCTCATGAGCTAGTGCATCAAAACAAGAAAATAACAGTTTCATCCACCAAGCCGTCAGGAAGATGAACTCACTCCCGTCTCTCGCTCTCGTGCCCTCCCCGACAAACATCCACCCTTCCATTAGCAATTCCTGCTTTATCCATTTCCGGGTCATGGGGGGTCTGTCGGAGCCTATCCCAACGCATAGTAGGCGAAAGGCAAGGGTACACCCTGGACAAGTCGCCAGTCCATCCAGGGCCACATACAAGACAAACAACCAATAACACTCACATTCACACCTAGGGACAATTTAGTACAATCAATCAACCTACCCTGCATGTTTTTGGACTGTGGGAGGAAGCCAGAGTACCTGGAGGGAACCCACGCAAACACGGGGAGAACATGCAAACTCCAGACAGAAAGACCCACTGGGCCGGGAATTGAACCAGGAACCTTCTTGCTGTGAGGCAACAGTGCTAACCACTAAGCCACTGTGCTGCCCCCGACAAACAATACTCTTAAAATACAAAAACACATATATATTTATTTTCTTTTTGAAACGCACATCTTTGCACAGTATCTCGAAAGTCTTTGTAAATCTGTACTGCTATTTTTATCCTTTATATATATTTGTATATATTTAAAAAAAAATCTTTTTAATTTAGTTTTAGTTTCTCAGAGGGAAACGTTTTTTCTATTTTTCTGTATGTCCAGCACAAATTGACAATAAAGATGACTGACTTTTGGACTTTGAATATTCAGATGTACTGTCTCCTGCTGGAGTATCTCTATCAGCCAATCAAGCTGCAGTTTACTCAGGTCTGATGACAGTAAGGCAGTAACACCTCATTACGTCATTGTGTTACCATTTTAAAGCTGTGTGTGAGATTTATCACCACAAGCCTATGAATCCAATATTTTTATTCCTTCGGAACAAGTGAAGGTTTGTGATGAAATTCCATTTCCTCATATATATATATATATAACACATTTCTCATATATCACATTCACAAAAATGGGAAGGACACAGACTTGCAGAGACCTTTCATCGCATATATCTTATTATTTCTTTATTTATAATGAATGTTTACAGCAAATGTGCAGAAGGGATCTAATCAAAAATAGAGAATTGGGGAAAAATAATCTCTACAGATGTAGCTGTCTGCAACCTCGGGACAAAAGAAATATTAAGTGGTCATCAAAGTTGCCACTGAAGCACTAGTCGTATGAACAATTTGACTGTAAATTTGAAATGTTATGTGATCTGTAATTGTCATCCAGTCTCACAAATGAACTGACACTCAGATCACTTTCAGTGGCCTAAAATATTTTTCCATTTAAAGACACAGAAATATGTGCCAGAATATCAAGGAAATCCCTCTACAGGAATTCTTGTCTTCTTACCAGACAGAGAGAAAGAGAGAAAGAGAGAGAAAATTATTATTTATTAAACTGTCTTTTTTCGTGTCTCTCAATTTGTCTCTCTTTACCACACACAGACATAGAATAAATAGACCTGTTTTTATTGTACAAATAAGGACGTCTCATACTCTTCTCCTGTAATCATCACGTTTTTTTAGCCGCATTTGTTGGTATAAAAGGGTATGAGCACTTTGCTTCTGTGTATGAAGCACTGTTTATGACAGTGAGCGATCAGAAGTAACACTGCATAAGAAAAGAGAAAATATGTATTTTTTTAAAAAGTTCACAATATGTGGGATGGTTACTGTAATCTTTAGATTCTTTAGCTGTACATTTAGCTCAGATATCTAGTTATCTATTCCTAATGAATTTGACGTGCACTTTATAAAAGCATTTAAATAACTAAAGGAAAGCCACTCACTGATTGCCCATAATGGTGACACACGCTTTTTGTTTTTATGTAAGACAATAATGGTAGTGATGTGCCAAAACTTAATCCAACACTGTCCAAAACAGCAATACCCTGGTGATTAAAACAAAACTGTATCCATTGGATCAGCTCTGACCACTACACATATGGGTAGTAAATGTACCAGCTGAGAAGCTTCAAATACGGAAAGATCCAAATTTCACTTTTGTCAGTAAGCGCATCATAATGACACGGTGGCTGGGAAATATGATGTGGAAGATTTTCCACTGAACACAGAATAAACAAAGTACGCCACTTGTACAACCTGTAGGCCAAAAATAAGTAATGAAGGCGCAACAGCCAAATGGTTTAAGAAAACAAACTTAATCCAGTGTTTAAAACAACATTGGCCTGCTAAATATACTCATTATTATGAAGCCACTTATTATGAATGAAATAAATACTAAGATGCTAAAAATGAATCCAATATAGCACACTGGCTGCCGCCTTGGGAATCAGAGTCTGCAAAGAAAATTGCAGTTGCTGGATCTCTAATTAGGAGCTGTTTTGTACATTACCTTTTCAGAGGTACTGTAGCAATATGTTCCCTCGGACACACCGACGCGTGTGTGCATACCCATCCTAAACCATCTCAAGACCAAACTGCTTTGTGTATTTTGAGTAGTAAATGTATTTCTTCTCATATACTTGTTTACAAATAGTACTACCAGCACATACAAGAAAACCAGGAAAAAGAGAAATCTTTATATAAACAACACTTTTGCAGAGTATATACAAATTAATCTGTCTACAATGAATTCTTTTATTTGTCCTCAGATGAACTTGATCCAGGCAAACTGCACTGTATGTAACCCAGAAACACATCTCTTCATCCTCAAGACACCCATCTGCTCGAGACTAATGCTATACTTGTCTCACGAAGAGGAAACTTACAAAGGACCAGGCTCCTCTGAATAATAAAGGAATATTCATTAAGTTTTCCTATGACATCTTCTGAATGAAGTAATTTATACAACCATACTGTCTACAAGCCGTTCTGTTAATCAGCATTTTAAACTTTGATCTTAGTAAAACAACTGATATATATATATATATATATATATATATATATATATATATATATATATATATATATATATATATATATATATATATATATATATATATATATATATATATATATATATATATATATATATATATACACACACACACACATACATACATACATACATACAGGAAAAGCTGGATTTGGTGTTGTTTGATTAAAATAAGGCAGCACGGTGGCTTAGTGGTTAGCACTGTTGCCTCACAGCAAGAAGATTCCCGGTTCAATTCCCGGCCGGTGGGTCTTTCTGTGTGGAGTTTGCATGTTCTCCCCGTGCTTGCGTGGGTTCCCTCCAGGTACAATTTATTTGTAATTAAATGCATAGCGACAGGATGACACATCTTTACAGATGCAATGCCAGTGATTCTTTGAAATAACAAGAACTAATTCATGATGTAAAATTAAAAATAGGTCCGCCCAATCTGCCAAAGCTGCTAACAATGCAAGTGTTCATGTGCTTCTTGATGTCTGACTGTGTAATAAAAAAGTAAAGAGTGTCTCATTAAGAGTCACATGCCCTTTAAAACTGCACATCTGGTCAAGTTGTGTAATGCACCACTTGGATGGCCTGTGGCACAGTTACTGTATCACCACCCAAACACAACTCCTACTGATGACCACAAGCTGGAACAGTCTTTCACAACCCTCACTTTCAGCCAGCTGGCAAAGCAAATATAATGCTGCATAGTTTAAAGTGCATTTTATCGTGAATTACAAAAATCAATGTGTTTTGGGAGGTTAAAATATGCTCGCACAAACATAATATACTGCACTGTAGGCCGTCTTGACCAAAAATAATAAATAATCCATACAGTGTGTACTATCTTGTACACCAGCATAAAAAACAGCGTCATGTCATTTCAACTGAATAAACATAGTAGTTATTCTACTCTTTACCATACTTACGTTTTCGATTGTTTATGTTTCTAAGTATTTATACCCTATCTGTTGAAACAATTTTGCTTAGAAACAGATACCTCTAGACAAATAAAGTTTCGCAGTAGAAATGCAAGTAATAAGGTAATCAATTCCTCCCAGTGCTGTGAAACTTACTTCAAAAGGAAAACAGCCTCATTCTGAAAAATTAACAAAACAATGAATGAACATGTGCTCAGGTAACTTCTTTTTGGTTGTTGCAGCTGGATTATTATGCTCTAATGCATTTCTTTCTTTCTTTCTTTCTTTCTTTCTTTCTTTCTTTCTTTCTTTCACATTTCAAATTGTTCATTTTTATTTATGTCATGTTTTAATATCTCTGTAAAGCACTCTGAGTCACCTTGTTGTTGAGTTTTGCTATACGAATAAACTTGCCTTGCCTTGCTAAACACAGCGTATCTTTTTCATGTATGCACCGAACCAGCCAACTGAACATAGTTCTAGAAAAGCGCTGCTCTTGACCATCTTGTCCCTAGACCGACAGCTTCCCTGTTACACCTCAGCCGTCTCATCTTAAAACTAAATCGTGGATCTTGGTGCTGTACCATCATTATCTCTGACCACAACAGGAGATGCTGCAAAAACAAGCACCTTCCAGGACCCACTGCAGTTTTCTTATCATTGTGGGGTTGGAGTTCTCATACACCTGCATCAATGAACCCATAGTGATCTGGACAAAGCAGGCAGCACTGTGAAGATCGTGTTCTTCGATTTTTCCAGTGCATTTAACACCATCCAGCCTACATTACTAACTGGCTCCACAATCACCTGGATTACTGACTACCTGACAAACAGACCACAGTTTGTGAAACTGATTGGTTGTGTGTCACAGAAGCGCCACAAGGGAAGTACACTCACCAATCCTCTTTATGCTGTACACCCCAGACTTCCAGTACAAGTTGGAGTCCTTTCATCTGCAGAAAAACTCAAGATGATTCTGCAGTTGTGGGGTGTTTAAGTGATGGACAAGAAACTGAGCAATGAGAAGTGGTGGACCGGCATGGTGTAGGAACAATCATCTCATCTTGAATGTGAACAAGACAAAAGAGATGATTGTGGATTTTAGGAGAGCCAGGATTAAGTCGAATGGTTTTTTTTCCACCTTGGGAGAAGAAGTAGAGGTGGTGGAGGAGTATAAGAACCTCAGTGTTCACATGGCCAACAGACTGGGCTGGAGATACGACGCTGATGCTTTTGACTTCTTAAGGAAGCTTAGGTACAGCATTTGCAGCAAGATGTTGAATATCTTCTACTCTGTCGTGGAGAGTGCAATCACATCAGCAGGAGAGCAGCATAAGAGCCAGGGATTTAAAGAAACTTAACAAACTGATAGAGAAGACTGGCTCTGTTCTGGAGCCTCTGAGGCTGATTGTGCAAAGGAGGATATATCAAAAAATAATGATCACGGACAACCCTGAGCTTACTCTTCACAACAGTAAATCAGTAATGGACTGTCTTCAGTCAGAGGCTTCTTCAGATCCACTGCATCACAGACCACCACATGAGATCCTTCCTGCTCACAGATATACACCTCCACACTGAATCTCTGAAAAAACTGAAATCATGACTACTTCAACAATTAACTTCCCTTAAGGTATATTGGAATTTACAATTAATTCAATAGAATTAGATACATTTCAGAAAATAAACATCACAGTTACAGACAATGCAAACTACTTTTACACTCTTGCATGCCAGTCTGTTAAAAGCCCCATTTTATGTTTGTCTTGACTTGAAAGACTTCATAATGTATTCGTAGCATCATTTATAAGTGTTCTCAGAAAAAGTCACACACCTAATTCCTGCACCTTGTCCTCTCTGGTGTTACTTATATGTAAGCAGTGTCAATGGACATGATCAAACAAGAGAAGGATATAAATGGTACTCTCGCATCCTAGATCAGTGTTTCCCAAACCTGGTCCTCAAGTATCCCTGTCCTGCATGTTTTAGATGTTTCCCTGCTTCAACACAACCCTAGTAGACATGGCTGTGTCTTTAGTAAACTTGAACAAACCTAAATAATCAGCTGAAGATGACCTTCAAACTTCAGTCCAAATATGGACTTTATTCCTGTCCATAAATATAGACTCAAAAACATAAAATGGTGTCCCAGTAGATAAATCAATTGATCATGTTTTACCGGTTGTGAACAAAGAATGTGTTGCTTTTCTACATAAAGCCTTCTTTGTTGTGCAGGTGCACTGATAAAAGACTCCTACAGGCTTCTCAGTTACTGAAAGATGTCTCACAGTGGTTAAAGTAACAATCACAATTTTTGACAATTCTTGATATTTAAAACCGTATTCTTAACCTTACTGTCTCAACTGGAGCATCTTTGCTCTGTGTACTTCAGGTAGAGAAAAGATGATATTTCATGCAAATAAATGAGATCACAATGTTGTGAAAAAAAAAACTGTATTATTCATTTCACTCTGGGGATGTTAAAAAAATAAAAGAAGACACAGGCTCAGCACCAAATAAGGAAAGCAAGGGAAGAGGAAAGACTGGCCAGTGCTGATATTTATTTAGATCAAGTTCAACGTCTGAAAAGCAAGTCATATGCCAAATTAAAATTATCTAAGAAATATCTCCTCATTTTCTTGAACTTCTATGTGTGTGTGTGTGTGTGTATGTGTGTGTGTGTGTGTGTGTGAGACAGTTAGTGTGAGAGTGGGATTCAAACATGTGCTGTTCTCAATATGATATTAAAATGTTACTAGTTCAATGTATTAATAAAGTCACAGGAATGCTCATTCACACATGAAGGAACATGTTTAGATTAATGCAAAGGCATGCACGTCTGAAAGAGGCTTGCTAGTGGCACATTGTGAGCCTGAGGGTGGAGCAGCGCACTATCTCCAGATGTCTTCCAGACCAGCAGCCAGTAAAAAAGCCAGCTTTGTATGAGCCTAAGAAGGCTTCAAGCTGTGAACATAAAGGTTTGTGGTTTCCTTTAAAGCATTAAACGTGATGCTCCACCCAAAGGCTATCATTGAGAATGAAACCCTCACCAACTATTTGCTCAAAAGGCAACTATAGAAGGTTTATAGTCTGCTGACAATGCTCTTTCAAGAATTTTGTTGGTTGTTTTTCCTCCCAATTAGATGCTTGCTACTCTGTGGAAAGTTGATTGGGGGGGGGGGGGGGGGGGGGGGGTTATTGGTGAATGGTATTGTGCAACAACACATGGACACCATCTGAGAACTTGACACTACATATAGAAAGAAGAAGAAACTGAAATGCTGTTTCTGTGATGTGCTTGGCACCCGATAAGTCAACTGCAGCAGCACTAACAAACAAGCTGCAGGCAGGTTTTCACCACTAACGACGGCTGACTCAAAAAGAAAGGACAACAGCCAACAGGTTAAGTCAAACATGGAGGCAGAAGCCACCATTACCACCATTTCATACATGACTTGGCCATTTCACTTGAAAAATGAATAATGTCCTGTGGAAAAACTAAAGAAAGTAAACACTTTACGGAAAGTAAAATCAAAGTGAATAGTAAACTTTTCTTGACATAAAGCCAAGAGGATATTTTGAACTAATATTCAGAGTCATCCAACAATGTTCAAGCACCAACAAGGATGCAGTAAAGAACAAAAGCTTAATACTGACACCAGCCTTTAACACGGAAAGTTAGGTATCTAATATTATTAAAATAAACTGTTCTTTGTCAGATTTCCATATATACCATATATACTGTTTATGTAAAAAAACCTCTTAAAAAATGATACCAATTTCAATGCATGTTCCTTTAACAAAAGACATAAACAGTGTACACTACTTTACATCTTCTTTGCAAAATTTCACCTAAATGTTATTGATTTACAGTGATCACAAGGATAAAAAAATCAGCAAAGAAAGCAGGGTTTTTTTTCCCAATGTGATAACAACATCAAATAGACCTGCAGCACCTGCAGTCTATTGAATGAATGAATGAATCCATGTATTTCTAGACAGCGAGTTAGTCTTGTTACCGGTTTTTGTGATTCTTTGGTTCCTGTCCGTCTCCGTGGTATCTCTGCTAGGATTTGGCAAGAATTTACACCCCATCTGCCTGTGAAAATAAATATTAGATAGTATGTTAATTTTGGTTGTTAACATCATACTGCTCTGTTGAAATATTAATGCATGCATGTACATGTTTGCATGAAAATTAAAAAAAAATGTACCAATGGATTCAGTTAAAAAAAACAAAAAACTGCAATGCAAAATATAGTAGAAGTACAGTATGACTCGTGACTATATGATACCACTATGAAATCACTAATTAAAATATTGCATTAGTTATAACAAAACACTTTTCCAACAATTCACAGACGTCACAAACACAGAATTTCACCCAAAAACGTTTATGGCACATTTTGACCGTTGATTATTTATAACATTTATTCGCCCAGAAAATGTCATTGACACCCAAGAACTCGTTTACAAGAATGAAAAATAGCCGGTGTTGACTATTTAGTTTATTAAAACGACGTCGTACGTTTGGAAATGTTTATAAAAAAGAAACCTAGCTGTAACCATGACACTAGCAGTTAGCATGAACTCGCGCTAAAGAAAGTCAACATGGTTTTTTAAAAATTTAATTAAATGTACTTAATTTTTCAAATAAAAATGTTTGTCAAGTCATTTTAAACCTGTAAATTAGTAGCCCAAGCAAAACTTAAGATACATAATCTGCTAACATACGAGATATAATTAATTAGCATAAAATGTAAAAGAAAAATAGTAAAAAAATTAAAAGTTATAGCCATGATTCGTAGTTGGTACCTTACCATTAACTCGTAATCTTTTGGCAATATTCCCTTTAACGAACTCTGCGAACTTCGTCTCTGCTCAGTTCATCCTGGACCTTCCTCTTCCTCCTCTTCCTCACCTTCTAGACACACATTTCTGGATCAAAGTTATCAACACAAAAATGCGGTAAAAATCGTTCAAAAGTTGGTTGTTTTCTACTATGCTGAAACAAAAACAAAAAAACACCTCTAAAGTTCAGATGAAAAGTTATGAATAATTTTTTTTTGTAAGAAGGAAAAGGTTTCTCCTGTCTCACGGCCCGACTTGAAGGAAGAGATGAAGTGAATGAAGAAGAGAAACTGGAGGAAGAGTGTCAGAGTGAAGCGAGGAGGGAGGGGTTTGTCTGCGTGGGAGACAGAGAGAGAGTCAGGCATCACAAGGCACTTTCACATATGAGTACTGTCATAAAACTCATGATATAGCCATATAAAGTTTAAATTTCTAACTTTATCCATTGAGAGAGGGATGTTTGTTTTATATGTATAAATACAGAGAAGTAGTGTCCTCCAACTAGTATCACTTCTTTGTTTGTCTCTCACTATTCTTCTGGCTGAATGTCACCTTTCAGAGTATCTTGTATCTGCAGATGAATGCAAAGAACCGTCTTTGAAATACCAGTTTTACTACTACCTGGAGCATTGCACATCCATGTGTTTTCATAAGACCGTCCCTGTGGATTTCTGTTCATTTCTGGCTCTTCTCATGAATGTGGAAAATTATTCATTAATGAAGTCATTCACCCATTTTTAGTAGCACAGAATGGACTGGCTGGTTCAGTTCAGTGCAGTAATACAGGTGAAAAGTTACTCTAGTATTGTAGACAGAGTTGCATACTTAAAATAAAATCTGGCACTGAAAAGTTTAATTTCAGCTTTTGATTCAAAGGGAACTTTTTGATTTATTTTGTCATACAATACCAAAAATCTGTTTAGGAGGACTGCTTACAATGAATTTTGTTGTTTTTTATTTATTTATTTATGCATCACAGCCTGTAAAAAACTGTAGATCATCATGTGAGATTAGTAAATGCATTGACATAATTATAGAGCAAATCTTTGTGATACAAAAGAGGATAACTCTGCTACCATTGCCTCACAGCTTTCTTCATAAAGTCCTCATGGTTTTCATAATCTAATCTCCACAGGGTTGCAGAATATTACACACTGCTTTCCTGACTAACAAAACTTCAGCCTGTAACTCCCAGCTTCACAGTGCAGGGAGGGTTATTCGGTCATATAAGAAAAATCCACAAGGACGCCCAGATAAAATTCAAACATTTTTTCCCTTTTTTTTCTGCAGCTGATCACCAACAAGTGGAGGAATCTTTGTTCCATCGCTGCAAATTATCTCAAGGACGTTAGATAAACGTCCGCTCAGACAGGCCACGCTTTTCTCTCCCTTCCTTTGTTTCATTCTGCTGCTCAAAACTATTAAGCTTGACTTTTGGCTGGCATTGCATTCTTAAACTATCACCAGAGGAATCAAGTGGAGAGGACTGGAAAAACAGTCCTAATCATCCTGATAGCATTTTGGCTTAGGGGGCTCACATCCTAATTCAGAGTGACCTCCTACAAGGCCAAAGTCCCCTAATTGAGTTATTGTTCACCTCAGAGGAAGTAATTGAATGGAGAAGAATCAATGCGGTTATCCATAAAAGCAATCATCAGATGGTGCTGCAAATTTAAGGCATCTCAACAGTTTGGTGTGTCATGTTATTTGTGGGAGGAAGGGCTGTATCAGCTCATATCTGAATATTGACATGGAGACACGAGGCTGAGGAGATACTCAAAAGCCATTTGTCATTATTCACCACCAGTTTGATTTTAATCTGATTTTCTCTTCACTTTCTTACCACCGCAGGTCACAGCAAGTTATGCTTTGCCTATTTATCGTTAATAGAAGCAGTATGTACTCTTTCCTTGACAAAGCCAGGCTCAGCATAGAGTAAATGAAAAGATCAATTCTTGTAGGAGACACAAATGCATATTTACCATGCAGTGACAGCAGAATCACACGAAAGAAAGGAAAGAGTCATTGTACAATACAGATATAAGAAGTAAAAGCAGCGTGAACACCCACTGCAAGTGTTTTGAACAGTCAGCTTTTGCCTGTCATTACCATCAGGGGTCTTGAACTGGTGACTTTATCCAGTCAAATAAAATACGCTTCAAAACAATGAGGACATACAATCATCCTGTGACAGCACTAGTGACCGATTAGATCAGTGAAATCCAAGCAGATGCAGAGGGAGAATAATAATGAAGAGTTGTCTTTCCAAAGGTAGACTTTATGTGATGTGGCGAAAGTTCATCTAGAGAGAAAAACAGCAACGCCGGAAAAAGATGAAATGTTGGCTAAATGCAGCAACAAAATGCCAATAAACACAGAACATTCAAGTTAAGTGAGAAAGCTGAATCAACAAGTTAGTTAGCTGACCTCAGCTGCATCTCAAACTCACATGGCGACATCCAGCACCATGTTATCTGTCATTAGTGCCCTCAGCCTTTTGCTGTTTTATTCGGCACTACTCATTTTAATGCTGTCACTTTTTTTTATTTCGTTAATCCAGTGGAACACAAGACCTTCTCAGCTAAAGGGTTGATATGTTTTGAAATCTGACCAAAGTCACTTTGACCGAGTTCACTCCTCAGTGGTTTGGACAGATACGTCGATTTTGGCGCCATCTTCTGGTTTAAAGATAGAAACACTGCGCAGTGGAAAGTGGTTTACAAATGTTTTGCTTGATTACAAACAAATCAAAAACTTATTCGTTGACTTTTCATTTCTTCTGCAACAGTCCCAAAAAGAAGCCAAAAATTTTTTTTTAAAAAAAGTGCAGTTATATTGCACTTTTAATTTATATATTCATATATTATGCAGTGAACTGTGGGGTTAAACACGTTACTTAAGTTTCATGTCATATCCTCGATAATATAGCTTGCAAATGTACAGATTTTCAAACAAAACAAACAAAATTTTTTTTTTGTTTTGTTTTGAGATAATAAAAATGCAACCTTTTGGCATTTCTAATGACATTCTGAAATTACTTATACAAAACACCATAACAATTTTCCATGTAATAGCATTCTGTTTCCAGACATGTTGGGGTCCTGTGATCTTAGTTTATGATTGTTAAGATCTGTGAGCACACAGACAAAAATCTTAGAGCAGATTCATACATAATCTGAGAATGAAAATACAGAATTTGACACTAAAATAAAAAAAACAGCTTGTGATTAAAGATATCCACCTTTACTAGTTAAAATACCACCATGCAAATGTAAAACATGTATAAACAAGTTCAAGGAAGTCATGTTTTCACTTAAGAAGAATGTGAAGGTGGTAAGTTTTTTTGTGGGTTCAATTAATCAAACAGTGAAATTCCTAACAGTCCAAAAGTCAGCATCCATCATGGCATAGATGCTCATGGAAGCTCTCTTATACGTGACATGGAAGTCTGTGAAATAAATGTTAATGCTGAACATAAGCTGTATATAGATTTTGGATTAAAGATCCTTTTTCCTTTTTCTTTTTTTTTATAGAAAGGTTGTTCCAAATCACATTGTCCAGGTATTATAAAAGCACCATCAGAGCTAAACTGCTTGCTTAAAAAAAAAAAAAAGAAAATCCCACCACCAGGATCAGGATCAAGTCGCAGTTCATTACTCTCAGTATCTCATTATTGGTATTATCTGCAGAGAGAGGAGCATCAGAGCAAAGATGCCAAATGATCAGAACTGTTATAAAATAAATCTGGACGACGAGTTGACTGGTATGCAAGTGATTGCATTCTGTTTTATTTGATTTTACACAGAAGGTGTTTTTTTTTTCTTTTTGGAAAGGATTATATAATGTCGACTATACGTGTTAAAACTTTCTTTACAATGGAGAAGGACAGTGTTGCAGACATGCAAAATCATAGAGGATAAACGTTCCAGTATGGATCTAATTTAATATCACCAAGTCAGAAAATCCCCAAAGACAATATTTCATTAAATAACCATAACCCTGAGCCCCTTCTATGTTTTTTTTGTTTTATCTCACACTCCAAGTCCTTTGTAATTTTCAGCCCCCCCGCCAGTTGAACCACTGTTGCCACGCATCATTTACCCCGTCTACACATCCTTCACGCTCCTGTCTGCACTCTCTCCACTTTCTCCTTGATCCTGCAAGTCGGTCTTCACTTTGACCTTAAACCCGCTGAAGATCTGCAAGTTGGCAGACTGGTTTGGGTGACTCGTCTATCTTCAGGCCGCGACTGTCCTCTGCTGATACAACAACTCATCGTCTAGTTTGAAAAGAAAGATTACATCATCAGAGTCACTGTCCTCCCCCTAAATCTCTCTCTCTCTCTCTCTCTCTCTCTCACATCAACAGTCTCGCCAAACACAAACTTAAAACCAGTAACATTAACAAACACACACTAGGAGACTATTACACACCCGATTGTTTACTTTTAAAACTTTTGGTCAAAATTAGCCTGGATTGTTAAACATGTATTCCAACAATCAATTTTATACCTCATAACTTTGCAGAAGAAAAAAAACTGCTTCAGAAACAGCGTGAACTTAAGGCACTTTTGTAGAAATGAAAAAGCCTCACTTACAATATTTGTGTATTTAGTTTGGATCAATAAGTCAATTGATTAGTCAATTAAATAGACATTTCATTTTTTAATATACATATCTCAGTTAAATATTGTTTTACATCAAAATATATCATCTTAAAAGGTCTTTAGGTATTGCAAAATAAAAGGTTTACATTCCCAACTCATCGCGTCAACAGACTTTGACCACTACCTGATAAATTCTGATGAGCCCGACTGATCTTTAAAGGGTGCTTTTTTTTTTTTAAGTATTATTTTAGTGTCACACTTATAAAGCTGACAAGTAAAACACATAATCACATCATTGCTTTATATTTCTGTTACAATGATGCACTTACACACTTAACACGAGTCTTGATTAATCACAAAAACCTTTGATGGAAAACGAACCACAAGAAGCGGCTGGACATCAGCTGAGCAGAGTCTTAACAACGCCGTGACATGATTTGAAAGTTTTGACAGATCTGGAGCTGATCTGGATCCCTGAAACCCTCACATGTCAGGTTTTGATTCCTGTTCGGTCTCGCTCTCTCTCTTTTTCTTTTTTTCTAATATCAAGTACATATCATTTTATTATTGCACAAACCTACAGCTACACAGACAGCTGAACAAAACTAAGCGGTGACATTTTGATCTGATATATTATCTCACAGAGCAATGACCTTTAGTCTCCTAATCACAGAGCATTGATATGTTAGACGTTAAAGAATTTCTGGGTCAGTCAGTAGCCGATTTGATCTCATTGCCTGAATGTCTGCTTTTTTTACTCACAAATACAACTGACTATACGTTTATTTTATATCCTCCTTACTTGTCTTCAACCCCCTCCACTCCCTGAGACTCTACAACACTGGTTAAAAAGCACTAACAGAGCTTACGTGTTCCTTGTTAACGCTATTTCATCAGTTACAAAAAAAACCCATACTTTACTACTTTACTGCTTCTCATCGGTATCCAGATGCTGTCTTTGGTAACTAAAATGATAAGTTAAAAATAGTAATAAATGAACGTGAAGGCAGAATGGAGTTGCAAGTTTGGAGTTAACAACAGAAATATTCCAAAGAAGGAAAAACCCTCATTAGTACAATTTCTTATCAGGGATACATTTAGCACAAAGCAGGGTTTGGACTTGAAAGAGAATCTGAATCCCCTCTGACATAAACACATACGTTTTCTCCTTGACGATATTCACTCAAGGGTTTTAACAGTGTATAAAGTGCAGCGTGTGTTAGATAACAACTAAACTTGTGTAATTGCTTCGGTGGGTTTAGTGTTTGGCCGAAAGGCAGATGTATGGCTTCAGCTTTCCTGGTGCCTTTCATACTGGTGTAGATTTCCTTCGCGTTATCGGTCCCTAGATTAAGTATCAGATGCTGTGCAACTTTATCTCTGTTCCGTGCTGTCTTTGTTCCCGTCGGACACAACACGAGTAGTCTTTTGTCCCGGGTCGTGCTGTAACGTCAGAACCTTCTCCTGCGCTTTCCATGAAGTGTTGAAGTGGAAGTTTCATGTTGTAGCTTAGTGAAAACCTCACACTGATCCAACAACCGTTCCCTACAGTGCATTTTTAAATTAGTGTTGCTTTAGAATAACACCGTGGGATATTCACGAGTAAACTCCATTTACGCTCAGGAGGATTAATTGTTTGCCCCAAAATTCTTGTAGAAATCCTCTTAGTTGTTTTGGAAATCAGAGTGTGGGTTGGAAGGTGATCCTGATATATTAACTCATCTGCATTTCCTTGAGTGTTCCAATACTGCATATATATATATATATATATATATATATATATATATATATATATATATATATATATATATATATATATATATATATATATATATATATAATACCAATTAAAACTGATAAAATTGGGCTTTTACAGCATGCTAGCTTTAAAGTTGTTTGTTTGTTTGGTTTCTTTATAAATGGTGAAAGTTATAGCTGGGCTAAAATCATGCTCTTCATCTAGACTGGGGGTTCCTCTTCTTCCTTTATTCCTTTTTTTTTTCTTACGCACACTCAGGCCCAGCTCTCATCTCTCCTCCATTATTTTTTTCAGGTAGTCCACTATGTCCTCTCCGTTGACCCAAGGAACTAAGTTTGCCTTGAACTTAGCAGACTGGGACTGCTGCATCTCCAGTAGCAGCCTGTGCATGGGGAAGTCCCTCCTGGGGAAGGCCGTGTCCTGCGGCTCCAGAGCCTGAGACGGGCACACGTCATTGGCCCCATCACCGATGTAAAACACCCTCTGAAAGGGAGCCCCACCGCGCTCCTTTCGCCGAGCTGCCAAATACTCTCGAAGAATGGCCTGCTTGCACATGTTGTCGGGGCAATGGGAGCATGAGTGCGAGTGGAAAGGGGAAAGCACAAGCCGGCCTTTCGCATCAAAACTGGCTGGGTTGGTGAAAATCTTCCTGAAAAGGTGACGCACCCCTGCATTCTCCAGCCACGTTTCAATAAAATACATGTTGGCATCGGAGACCACCACCAGCTCAAAGTCCTGCTGGTGGCTCCGCAGGTACTGGAAGAGCTTCAGTAGGCCAGGAGACGGTGGGATCTTCTCCACCGCTGAGTGGATGGATTCTTTAGACACGCCCTGCTCCGCCATGTAGGCCAACACCTTCTGCGTGTGCTCGTTGTAGTAACCTTCGCGGTAGCTGTTTCTCAGCCAGTCGGGGAGCTGCTGGCCTGGGAGAGCTCGCACCAGAGCATCATCGCTGCTTTCACAGATGATGGTTTCATCAAAGTCAAACAACACCAAAAAGCGCTGCTCCTGCGTTGCTGCGGGGGCTGGGTTTGATGGAGCTGACATCTTTGGTGCGTGGTCCTTCCCTGGTCACTGGAAAATAGAGGTGGGGAGAATTAAAGAGACAGAATTTTTTATTTTTTAATTTTATAAATAAAAAAAAAAAAACAATCGGTATTAGTGCACTCACACACTAGACACATTTTGCTTAATTACATGGTGACATTTCTACCCAACATCCCTTCAGGTGCAAATAAACTCACGAGACAGCTTGGCTAAACTTAAAATTGCATTTGATGCTCCAACTTTATAGTAACACAGTATGTTATGCAGAATAATAAAGCATTTAATAAGTGTAATAACAGTGGAAACGAAGTTCATGCTAAAAACTGACAAATGTAACCTCCCCTGCATCTTTTCTTAGTTGTTTTTTTGTGCAAACTTGTAAAACTTACAACCTCTTTCCATCTGCAGTCACTAATGGAGACCACAGACTCATTTAAGATGTTCTAGCATGTCGTAGCAGGCGAAACACGGTGATATTTATATAATAGAGCTGTTCTGCTATAGTCATATAATTCTAATGAAAAGCGGATCTTTGATGGGCTTTTTACATCGTGGCCCCACTGTTCCCCATTGACTAAAATATCAACTCTTTCACCAACACTGACAACATACAAGAATGAGACAGCCGTCACAGACGGGTGGCAAATGAAAAGTGTTGAGCCACCATAAAAACTTCAGAGCACCTTGGCATTAACTCTATAAATATTTCTACTATTTCTGAGATGTTGAGAAAGGGTCACAGTATAGAGCCCAGCCCCTTCAGTGATCCTGTGGATGGAGGCACTAATATCGGGAAAGAAATGTTACACTGTAGAAGAGAAGTGATCACTCAGATCAACTCTGTAAATACAAAAAAAAAATACCCTTTGTGGTTTATCAGAAACTCCTAATCCCTTTACTGCAGGGGGCAAGGTTCAGGGTTTTCCGTTGGTGTTTGTTTGTAGGCTGTGTAGGCTGAATAACATGATCACTAAAAGGATGATTGACATAAAATATGCACCACAGCCCTGCTGAAGATTAGGATCTATCTAGGTCACGTGCCACAGTGGAAAAGCTTGTTTTTCATGTGCATAGCGTAAATCCACCACCCACTGTAGCCCAGGGCATTTGGGGTTATTGACACCTCAGAGGACAGAACTGGGCTCCAAACGATTGATCAACTGGTCAAAGGCACTTATGTACCACAAAGTCAAACTACAGGACATGACTTGAGGCATGCGCACTATTTCCACGCAGTGCCATGTCTTTGCAAAAGGTAAAACAAAAAAACAAACAAACAAACAAACAAACAAACAAACAAAAAAACAAAACCATCAGACCCGCTCAGTTTCCTAAATGTCAGGTAAACCTGCAGTGTGGCTGCGCCAACGTCTCCTCCAGGCGCTGCTACTACATTATCAAAGGGGCATATTGGCACACTAAGCTGTCTAATTTTAAACACTGTGCGCTATTTCTGCATGAGGTTACAGCTGACAGTCTTTTAAAGCGTCTCTGTCGGGAGTCATGAGTCACACCGGCCGGTACAGCATGTCCGAGCAGCTCAGAATTACAGCAAGGGACAATTCAAATTAAGAAAGAAACAATAAAGGCCTACCGGAGGTGGGAGGGGGGGGGCACAGGAGCGGGGACGACAGGTTATAGGTGCCCGGCTCCGGCGACCATGTCACCGTAAGATTTATTAAAGGAGACTCCCACAGCGCTGGAGAAGGATTCTCATTTAAAGCGGACTGTCAAGTCAGATGGTGTTAAAAACCCAGCACTTCCGGTTCGGTAATTCGCAATAAAAGCTCCTAAATAGTTTCTATGCGGAGGTACAGTAATCATGTTCTAATTTGTTCTTGTAAACGACGAGAGTAAAAAAGTATATTTAAAAAAAAAGATTTAAAATTAGTTATCACATAAAAAAACCTAAACAAACGAGACTGCTTGTTGTATGACTACAACACCATGATTGACTCACATTTAATTTGTAGTAATTGCACAACCAGCCACTGCTTCAGTCTTTACATTGTCAACGTCTTGGATTCCATCACTGTGCAGGGCTGCAGCCAGTGGAGCAAATGTGCCACAAATGTTTAATGACTTCTCCATTTGTATTACTTGCACTGTCATATTTGATGATCTGGGCTCATAAAAGACAGTTTTGACGTCTTTACATTAGAGAAAGACTTCTTATTATCTTAAGAGTGTGGTATGGTGAGGTAGCACTGATATATGCTGGTAGTGACAGACCTACACTAAATTAATAGTACACATATACACTGATCAACCATAACATTAAGACTACTGACAGGTAATGTGAGTAAACGCTCCTTGTCTTGTTATAATTTAGTGTTATGCTGGGAAACCCTGCTTCTTGGCGTTTACATGAAAGTTATTTAGGCTGTTGTCATCTATCTGATAGAATTGATAAAGCATTACATTACAGTACACCTTTTTGTATGTGCGTGAAATAAAACCGGTTATGAGTTTGAGTTGGTAATTTGGTCTCTGAACTCCTCAGATTCCAGTCTGATGGGATGTGATGTGATCTGTGGGAAACAATCCCAAACCGCAGAGATCCTGTCCCACAACCCACAGGACCCAGAGGATTTATTGCCAGCACCAGGCACTACAGGACACACTCACACCGACTTTGCCCAGAACCAGACAGGTCAGAGCACGTTTTGAAAGCACAAGAAGGATTGCTTAACATTAAGTGTATGGTGATGATGTTTTGGGTGATTGGTAAGTAACACTACACAAGTTATGTGTCAGTTTAACGCATGAGAAATTGTTTTATATTTGATAGGATTTGAATAATTATAGTAGAAAACCCAGCTTTCTGAACATGCTTTTCACAGTAAGATTACAGAATTCAGTGAGTTTAGGTTTTTTGATTCATTCAAATAAGTGTTTGACTGAAAAGCACCACTTATATCTGCTGTTTACAGCCAGTGGAATGTAAGTTAAACATCTTTTGCGCCATATCCGGTCATTTTGGGGCTGTGCCTTTACAGGCACTGTAATCTGACATCAAAAGTTGTTTTAAGTCATGCACAGTAAGAAAAAGGCACATCTGCCTGTATGTCTAATGTATTTGCATTAAGTACATTATGGTAGACCTTTTCGTAACTGACATTCAAACAGCTAATGTTCTGCAGAGGAGACACACATTGAACTTTAAAAAAAAAAAGTTGTTACTTTGCCTTATGATTGAAACGCTCATCTAAAAAAAAAAATAAAAATAGAGGCATCCCTAGGACAGCACCAGCTACAAGTTTGAATGTGAAATATCTGCTCTACAAGGGGCAGGGCGAACTCTCAAGGAGGTAAAGACAAGATACACCCAGAGTCACATTCTCCACTGATAGAGAGAGGGGATGACAAGCATAACGTTATCATTGCCCCAGTCCCGACCCTTCTTAAACATGCTGTACTGCTTGGAGCGACTACAGTATACTGACTTCTATATTAGAATTGCAAGGCATTTCTTAAACGTGGAGAGTAACTGTAGGAAAGTGCATGGTATATAATATGCATTTTAATCTTGCAACAGAGGGTTGTTTTTTTTGGGGGGGGGGGGGGGGGGGGGGGGGGGTTTGTGTGCATGTCTGTTCTCTTCACCAGCCCTCATGACAGTTTAACCATTTTTTATTGATCCCTGGAGAAAAAAGAAAAAGAAGGGGGGAATAAATATTCTGCCAAAGAGGGCTAAGATCACCAGGTGTGGAATGTGAAAAGACTAGAAAAAGGTGGTGCTGTAATGTGTGTTAAAATTAATCTATAATGTGTTATTTTAAGAGTAAAGGTGGACACAGGACAATCAGGTGCAAAGAGAGGACAGAGAAAAGGGGGAGGAGCATTCTTTTTACAATTGATTTAACGGTAAGCATAACTGAGTGTATCTAAGTTTTTGGGGGGGCAGTATTAAAAAGTCATATATAAGAAAAAGTTATTTTTCTAAGATTACTCCTAAAATTATACCACACAAGCAAAAAAAAAAAAAAAAAAAAAAGTCCTGAAAACAGTCCTAAGTTGTTAGGGTTTTACATGTCAGGACATGAAAAAAAATGATTTGGTTATCTAAGCAAGTTCAGTACTTGCCATGCTCAAGGAAGCTGCCAAAAAAGACTCCAGAAGTCTCAGTGAGTATGTGAAATGTTAACGTTCATGACAGTACAACCAGAAAATAAACAAAACAAGTAGAATTTGTTTGGAAAGTTTGCCAGGAAAAACTGTCCTTTTTCTAAACAAGAACATGCCAGTAAATTTTGCAACGTTACCTGTCAAAGTGTAGATGTGTGGTGAATGCATAGTGGTGGAAAGGGGGATCATTTGGACTTGGTTTGCAGCCACAGGACTGGGGAACCTTGCAATCACTAAATTAAGCACAATTTTTTCTATCCCACAACATATTCTGGAGTCTAATGTGAAGTCATCTCTCAAACAGCTGAAGCCTGCCACCAATTTGGTCCTGCAACCAGACAAAGATACAAAGCATACAAGCACAAATATAACATAATGGATGAAAAATAATCGACATTTTGGTTGAAAATGGTTCAAAGGCCTGACCTTGATTTGAATTAAATATTTAAGTGGAAAAAGATATCCGCATACCACAATGAAATGAAACATGTGACACACTGATATCATGCAAAAGGTGGTTTTAAACCCTTTTGAATCATCAGGTGCACTTAGTTTTTCAGAGTGATTCTGCATTTTGGCTTAGTGAAATTAAGAATAACATAATGTAATACATCATGTGTTGTTTATGTGAGGTTTTAAGTAAAGCAAAATGAAAGAGTTGATACTATCTATATGATATTGCACACTGATCTGTAAAACCCTGGGATTCAAAGTGTTCAAACCCCCAAATTATTGAAATACAAGAGAAAATATCACAGAACAGTCACAAGACAAAAATAGTTTATGATAAAAGAATTGCTTCAAGTCTACTTTCAAGGACAGTCTCACAGTGTACTTTGAAAATTGTATTCATGATCTTTCATTGTCAGACTCGTAGAAAGGAGCAACATGCGTTCAGTTTGTTGTCAGTCAACAAAATCTCCCGTAAGTCATTCAAGATCATGACATGGGCAGGGGAACTTTCTCCCAGTTTCTGCTTCAGGACAGGAAGCTGAATCAGAGCTGACCAGGCAAAGACGTGCAGATGTGTGACAGCGAGACGTCAACCTCACATACAGACGGATCATGTGATGGCCCTTAAGTGTTTTTAAACTTAAAATAATATAATGATAATTATAAAATAAACATTTTATTTTTTTTACGCTTTTATAGAACTAGGCATTTACGAATGCATTAGAATGTATGTGTCTGTTAATGACAGAGGAACTATAAATACAGGAGAATGGTTGTTAAGCAACAGTTAAAACTTTGGCCTTGTATTTCTGTGAGCATGAGGACCTCTGCTGGTGGCCGTCTGTGCTTGAAGCCGTCAAATTAAAAGCCTTTCCTGGTGCAGTTTTTTATAATGTTTGTTATATTAGAGATGATTAAATGTATACTGTAAATGAGAAAATAAAACAAATCATCAAAATGAAAACTTTCTCAAATAATCATTTCTTATATTTTATAATAAATAAGGCTTCAGCTGCATGAGACCTCATTCAAACATAAAGTCATACACCTTTTTCTTTTAATTTCCCATCTCCTGATAATTTAATCATCTAAGTGTTTAATCCTTATCATCTACCTAAAACACCTCTACACTATAACCCTAGCTGCCAACTGGCTTCAGTGGGTACGATGCAAAGATTAATACTGTACTGATACAGACCCACAAGACCAGCAGTATCTCTCCAGAATTCAAAGTTAAATGGATTTACAGTGGAGGTACAGTATCAAATGATATTTTATCACACAAGTGGTGGGTGATTCTCCATTGGCCCCCTTTGGTCCCAAAGAAGCAGCGGAGGAAGTTGGTGTAGATGTCAGATGGATGCAAGCTGTGAACGCACCAACACAAAGCCGTGACACAATCTATAAATATGTTCCTTGTTTTCACATCGTGCATATTTTCTATATTTTCTGCAGATAATTGACAAAAAGCCTGTTTGTCAACTTTTAGATGTGTAGAATCTGATCAACAATTAATTGAGCAGTTAATTTTTAATTTATCTAAGAAAATGTTAATACTCTACTAAGTCATTTGTATGACACATGTCACATATAATCCAGAAAACAAAAGCTTGAACAAAAGGACAATCTTTACATCATCTCTTTATGAGACTGGGGATGACTTTGTTTGTAAAGATGTTTCCATGGAAACTATAGTCGTCTTTGAGAAAAGCTTTTGGTTCGGGCTTTGTTTAGTGTTAAATAGACAAATATTGAAGGGGAAAAAAGCCTCAAAGGCTTATTAGCAACCACTTAAATTTGAATAAATCATGCCTACTTTCTTTTTCAAATTGAAAAAAATCAATAATACAGAACGTTTTTTTGAAAAAGATCCTCAACGAGCAAACAGAATGCGTTGCTTTCTTCTCCACAACCACTCTTCTTCTTCCAGAGTTCGTATGTTCGTTTATGGAGTTTGAACTTGTTTCATTGAGTACCTGTATTATACATGGGGTCTTCTCATAGACATTTATATAGATGTATTCAAGTTGTTTCATGTCAGAACAAAAGCCAATGCAGACATGCCTTAAGTGTTGTACCAGTGACGGCTGCTTGGCATCTCTAGGTAGGTATAACCTTCTGACCAGCGCACTGATGGTCATTTTGAAAACAGTTCTAGGTAGATATTAGGCTTCAAAGATGTGTACTTATTTGGACAAATTTAAACTAGGTTTGCATTGTATTATTATGACAAAAGGTCTTATTTGCAGACCCTTCAGCAATGGTCTGCACAGGCAGGCAACATGAATAACATGAGTAATAGCTCTGCTCAGTTTCCGGTGTCTAGGGGCACCCGTCAGGTCTGCTCTCTTTTTCACCCTTACCTTTTGCCCTTTCTCTCGAGCCACTGGCGCAGAAAATCAGACAACTTCCTTCTATACATCCCATCACAACCTGTAACAAAATTATCAACACTTTTCATTATATGCTGATTGCATTCTTTTTTTTTTATGTAGGCAATGCTGGTTTCTCAATTCCTCTTTTGCGTTCCTCTTTTTATTCATTTAGCTCCTCTTGATGTTACTGATGTATTTAAAATTAGCTGCAGGTCAAATCCCATTGCCCTCCCACATACCACTGCTTAAAAGCTTTAGATATCTCAAAGTCAATGATTTTTCCCGCCACATTGTCTATTTCAATAAAAAGAATGTCAAGGTACCTACGTCAGATAGAGAAGAACTTTGAGCGCTGGTTGACTCTCCCAAATTAGTTTCTTTCTTGTGTTAACTTTTACTCCTCTATGATCCCTGTAGCTCCTCTTCTTGGTTACTGGAAAACACTTCATTCTTTAATTCAATTCAATGTATATAGCGTCTATTACAACACAATTTGCTTTAGTTTCTAAATTCTTTCTCATTCCCACATTGGAGTTAATGTACTAAAAGATCTGTATAGTGATAGTGGTCTGCTGGCTTTTAATAATATAAAAGCTGAATTTGACCTTGCAGGCTCTTCTGTTCTTCTATCTGCAGTAAAGTAAAATCAGCTATGGAGGTGTATGGCGTCCCATGCGGGGCAGCACTCCTCTATGTACACTCCTAGGCTCCTCATTAAGTTTGTCCCTGCAACGTAGATGCACTCTGTGGGCTGGTCTCACAGCAGCTAAGAAGATGCTGGCCCTCAGGTGGCAACCACCACACCTGTTTAGATGGCAGCATTGGGCCAACTCCAGTGCAATCCAACATTTCTGATACTGCAGGCCTGATTTTGACCTCAGAGGAAGCGTAACTCACCACATGCACGTGCACGTGCACCTCATGTCATCACCACCGCCCCGGCCCCCATCAGGTACACCTTCTACAGAGGCACCATCGAGAGCATCCTGACCAGCTGCATCACCGTGTGGTACGGATCCTGCACCGCAACCTGCCGCAAATCTCTCCAACGCGTCGTGAGAGCAGCTGAGAAGATCGTTGGTGTCTCTCTCCCCTCACTTCAGGACATTTACAGCAGCCGTCTGACTCGCAAAGCCCTCAGCATTGTGAGAGACCCCACCCACCCGTCACACAGCCTCTTCAGTCTGCTGCCTTCAGGGAGGAGGCTGCGGACCCTCCGAGCCAGAACCAGCCGACTGAAGGACAGCTTCGTCCACCAGGCTGTCAGGACACTTAACACTCTCCCTTCTCTTCCACCGTTTCCCGCCTTGCCCCCCCCCTCACTCACTCTGATCTCAGTATCTGTATTTTGGCAGAACTGGACCGCTTGCTTTGCACCATGTCACTTTAAACAAACCGAAAAACTGTTGTTGTCATGTCACAACTTGTTTCTTGTCTCTTTTTAACCTGCACTTTGTGTTTAAAATGTATTTATTGTGTAGCACCGAGGGTTTGAGGGTAACGCAATTTCGATTCTCTGTATGTATCTCACATGTGGTAGAATTGACAATAAACTTGACTCTGACTCTGACTCTGACCACTTTGTTAAGCATGAATGAGGGTTTGTTTCACAAACATAAGTTAATAAAGGCTCAAATTGAGTGACATCAGAGGTCAATCAATATCTGGCAGATGCCCACAGATGCAAAACCACCTTTAAACATTATAAAAACAATTCAGTAATTCACAGATTTAGAGCAGCAGATAACAATTTAATATAATTTAGTGCTGTTAGAACATAGAATGCCAATGTAAGTGTTTAAAAAAGGGAAATGCAGTAATGTAGAAAACATCTGTGAAACTGAGAGGAATCAATCTGCATTCATTTTAAGTGTATTTTTTTTCTTTTATTCATGGAAACTTGCTGATTTCATGACATCCAGACACA
Source organism: Xenentodon cancila (assembly GCA_014839995.1). Lineage (NCBI taxonomy): Eukaryota > Metazoa > Chordata > Actinopteri > Beloniformes > Belonidae > Xenentodon > Xenentodon cancila. Next base: position 13,084,413 of record CM026218.1, read on the forward strand.
AAAATGAAACAAACGGTACAGTTTGTTAAGAGCCAACAACGTGGATGGGGGAAATTTCTTACTTACCACCAGATGTCACTTGTTTGGTCTATCAGTAAACTCAGGTTAAGTTCAAAAGCAAAGTGTACTTTTGTTTTCTTATAACTTAAATAAAGCAAGAAGCTTTTATGAAGAATTTGCAAAGAGGAATTACACCACTTTAAAAGAAAGTTGCTGTGTTGAATTTAATATAGATCATTACTGTAAACCAACTCTAGATTGCTCAAACAGGTTTGTGGGTTCACATATAATCCTAATATACACCCCAGAACAGAGTCTCAACACCAGTCCAGTTCCCTCGGAGGATCTACAACAGATCTTACTTCATCCTGGGGGAAGGAAACCAGGCCAAACTTAACAATAGCTGTCCAAGTGGCCAAGAGAACAGAATGTCACAAATGAAAATAAAGCATTATCTGTGGAACTTTGTTTTGAATATTCTTTGGAAACCGAAACAACATATACCAAGGATGGAGAGCAATTTGAGAGGTCGGCGCTACAAGGGAGACAGAAAGCAGCAGTGAGAAGGTGGAGAGAGGAATGCAAGGCTCCGCTGGTGTAGACGGAGGAAAGACTCCCGTGCTTTGGCTGTATCCTCGCTGTCACAGCATTGAATTACGCCCACAGCTGGTCAAAACATTTCAACTGCAGAGACCAGACGTCACCAGATTCCAACAGGAATACGCTAAAAAAGATAGAAGCAATCTAACCAGCGATGCAACAAAAGCTTGAAGTTGGAAGAGTTGAGAGACTCAGAAATCCAACGGACAAAATTAAAAGAAGGGAAGTCTTCTTTCAAATAGTGTTTTTTTTTTTCTCCTTTTCCTAACAGTTTAGGCTTTAGTTCAGCATGATGATGTTTGGAAGGAAACCTGTGGGTGACTGCCAAGAAGGGAAGTCCCTCTAATTGTTATTCACAGTTGGCCTGACAGCAGTGGTGAAAGCTGGCTTTGAATTTGGCACAAATAAGTGAGGGCACTGCAACAGTGACGCCACAATCACACATACCCTGAGCTTCTTTAAACACACAAAAACTGTGTGGCAACATTTAAAAAAGGAGACCTTCATATAGACGTTTTAGTGGCACATTAGAACCCATTTAACAAGCCAAACATTGGTTTTAAGCAGAGAAAACAGAGCTAAAGGAGTAAAACATTCTATATCTGTATGTTTACACCCACATTTAACATTTAGTTCCTACTTTAAACACGTTTTATGAAACTCGAGCATGAAGCTCTAAAGGAATATTCTGGAGTTAAAACAACTCGAGGTCCATTATTAGACGGTAAGGAGGGTAAGCTTTTCCTAGGAACCAAAATAATATGAATCTTGTGAATTTTGCGCGTTAAAGTAAAATAAATTTACACAAGAGCAGGAACATTTTTGCACATTTGAAACCCAAAGAAGTGAAACTTATAAAGTAAAATTCACTCCGGTTGTTAATTCATACACTTGTCAGAAATATTAAAGAGTTTACAGACAAACATTTTGGGCTCTGAAATTCTCACTCAAAATTGCTGCTGTTAAATCTAACTTAATTAAGTTAATTTAGTTACTACAAGTGAAATATTATACAACAGTAAGTGTCTATGAAATGTCCTCCAAACATCCCGCTCCTGTACTGTAGCTTATAACATAGTGGCCCTGAGGTTTGACACAACTACCCTAATGCTGCGCTTTCTAAAAATGTTTTGTCTTTTTTTTAAAATTTTTTATTGTTTTATGTAACTTGGTAAAGCAGGGCACAATGAAATCCTGGCAGGCTCAGCTGTCTGTCACATTTTGAGTGGCGCAAATGGCAGTCAGCACACTCACTACGTTCCACTTTTTCACATCATGTATCAAACTTTAGTTTCATAAATGCTTCACCGTACCAGCTTTGTCAAACCTTTTTTTTTTTTTTTTTTAAGCTCTCTCCGTCAATACAACACATATTGGTAATGTATCAGAAAAAAGTGAACCTTTATTTATTTATTTATTTTTTTAAAAACAACTGTTCCCAACAAAGACACTGCATTATTGATATATTGCACAAAAGCACATCATAAACATTTGCAAAAAAATGAGGTGACAAAAAAAAAAAAAGAGAAAAAAAAAAAGATTTCAAGGCATCTTGCTTCTCTTTGCTCTCTGCTTTTGGACAGTTGGACAAACATGTTGTGGAAATGCCTGAAATCACTATTCAAACACTCTTACTCAATCCTTTTCTGCTTTAACTTCTTCTGCGGCCTCCTCTTTCTTGTCGCTGACTTCGGGCTCCTTTTTTTCCACATTTTCTTCAGCCTCGGCGTTGGTCGTCGGCTTCTCCTCCCTCTTCTCCTCCATCTTCTTCGGTTCAGGAAGGAGGATGACTTTACCAATATTTTGGCGTTCGTGCATGCGCTTCATGGCTTCAGCTACCTGAAAATTAAAATATATGTATAAGGGTTTGCCATTTCAACTAAATGTAACACATGGTTAAATACACATAAATAAGCATAATGCTTAATGAAGCACTGCTTTTTTTAATTAAGCCATCTAGTCTTTTCCAGCCACTCAGTTTTCCTGCTTGGAAACAGTCAGGCTGCTGCCTTTTTGTTGAACCCAGCAGAAGGAGACTCGGCTGAACATCTTCATCCCCACTTATAGTGACGCCAAGGCAACAGTCCAGACTGTCACCTAGCAACAGGTATTAAGTGCCATCTTATCTGATGTGAGGGATATGGGTTTCCTCCTCCGCCGCTTCCTATAAATCGATTTAAAGAACATCAGGAGTTCGCTTTATAGCAGCAGCTTTAAGCTGCAGCTTTAGTGGAGCTGCTTTCTTCGTCACACAGTGGATGCACAACTATCCCATTTCTATGAAAACCTTTAGTGCACAGGTGCACAGAAAAAAAAAAGAAGATATATCTAGCCTTGTTAGTTTTTTTTTGTATTCTAAAATACTTGTTACATGCTTGTTAGATGAGAAGATCAATACCATTCTCAATCAAACCGACCTCTTCAAAGTGATAGCAGGAGTCGATGCGGGGCTTGATCTTTCCCTGCTTGTAAAGATCCAGGACGTTGAACATAGTTTTTCTGAAGAAGTCATCATTAGGGACATAGGCCAGGTTGAAACCAGAGACAGCCTTGTTGGTCTGCATCAGTTTCAGGGTGTTGAGAGATAACTGGTTGTACCAGGTCTTTGCCATGGCCAGCAGGTTCTTCTTCTGACCAGTCACGCAGTTGGCTGCACCTGGAATGATGGACAGAACAGATTTAGAGAAGAATTTCCCCAGGCCCAGACCTTCTGTATGAGTGATGGTGAAATTGTCTTCAAATCATTCTGTTCAGACCTTTGGCAGCATTTGCGAGCCGTAAAATTTTAAACCTGATGTCATTTGAGCGTCAAACCATTTTTAATACATTTTTAATTCTCAGATATTTAAAGTTCGTCTCACCAAAAACTATGAGCATGCCCAAAGGTTTCAGCAAATTAAAGCCTTTTTGGGTGTCAGAACCACCAAGCGGGTCAAGGACAATATCCACTCCTTCAGAGAGAAAGAATTAAAAAAAAAGTAATTAAATAAACAAACTTCAACAGCTTTGATCTCTATAATAAAAATGTAGGGTAATATTAAAAGCAAGAGAAGTTTTTATTCCCCTCCTCTTACCCTTTGGGTTAATTTTGCGGATTTCGGTCACGTAGTCTTTGGTGCGATAGTCGATAGGGTGAGTCACCCCACCTTGGTTGATGATCTCATGTTTAGCAGCTGAAGCAGTGCCAAACACAGTCACATCTGGCACAGTCTGGCACAGCTGGGTAGCAGCAATACCAACTCCACCTACGATGTGGACACAGATGCAAAGACATGAGACTCACGGCAGCAACGGCAAGAGCTTTTCCAACCAGAGGTTGGAACAGAGGTTTATCGTGATGCAATCGAACTATCGTGGTTTTAAATGCACACCCTTGATCTGATAAACTAAAAGTAAAAAAGCTGCTCTTCAAGCTTCACTGAGAACCCGATGAAACAAATCCTTGCCAATATTTGGATTTTATCAACTTTTTTTATTTGTAAAAAATATTAAAAACAAGAAATGAGTAGTTACATATAAAATTGTGATGGCCCTGAAAGGCAAAAACCAAGGACAAAACCAAAGATGTGCATTTATTTCAAAAACAGAGAAACAAGAATATTTCACAAGAAAGCGTTTATAAAAAAAACAACAAAAAAAAATCTAAATGTTGTGGTTAGAGATTTTTTTCTTCATATTACAGTTAGTTTTTTGGTGCGATTATGAAAAAATTGTAACGCCACAACCAAAAAGTTTCTTCATAATGTTGTAATTTTGGTTTTGTGCTACATAAATAATTTCATGACCAAAAAAAAAAAAAAAAAAAAAAAAAAAAAAAAAAAAAGGAAAAATAACGTGTGAATTTATTTCTACACATCATTTAGAAACACACCTTCTCTCAGTGTTCGTTCTGCAGACGTATCCCCTATAATCACACTGTGATGCTAAAAACGTTTTATTTCTTTATAAACAAACATTCATTTTAACAGCCAGTGGGCACTCCACACTTATTAACTTTTACATTTGTTTTTGAAACTCAAGTATTAACGCAATTACCTCTGTGGCAGTATGTGTTCCCATCGTAAAACTACTCAACAGGAAATTAAAGAGGAAAGCTGTGTTTAAAGGAATTAAAAATGACATGTACAACAGATTAAATGCAAACAGAAGCCAGACTAGGGTCACTTTCATTTCCAACATCCATCTTTGGCGCAGCCATGATATTAAAGTCAGTTTACACAGATTGTAAGATGGCTTAAATCTTAGAAGAAGCAAGAACTTCAAGACGCATCTTTCTGGACTCTGTACCAGTCAATCAGTATATATATATATATATATATATATATATATATATATATATATATATATATATATATATATATATATATATATATATATATATATATATATATATATATATATCTTCCAAACTTGGTATAGAAAAAAAAATCTGATTTAATCTTGATAATCCAAAACAGATAAAAATTCTTCTAGTATATTAAACATGCACCAAATAGATTAAGTGTAGATGCTGTCAATTAAAAAGGATTTAAAAAGCCAATGTAGCAAATCACCTCTATACCCACTAAAGAACAAAATCACTTTTATTTTGAAATATACAACTCTGATTAACACATTTATTCACTTAGAAGGTGCTTTTATCCTAAGCAAGTTCAAATAAGGAACATTATTCAAGCTTCAATACATTAAGAAGTTGGTAAGTTATGATCTTTTTAGGGGGGGATCTTGCAGATTTGATCAGCTAACAAGTTTTGTTTTACGGGATAAACTATGTCAAACCATGTATCTGTGGTCAAATAGCTTGTTTTAAACTCCTAAATGCATGTAATCCTTTGTAGTGAAATCATAAATACCTGTTTTGGTAAACATGGCATTTTACATAAACTACGTTTGATAGCAATCCAGCTTGCCATTTTATGAATAAGCTGATATGAGACCACAGCGGGCACACACACAGACCCACATGGACCCACACATACACACACATACACACACTCGGCTGACCTATGGTCTTGGAGCTGATCATTTCTCACCCCAGAAATGCAGCTGCATTCAAAGAAGAGATTAGAGACATATGGTCAACATGCTGTGTGACTCACATTTTTTAACCAGGAGACCAAAGGAAATGCTTTTCATGCTTGATAATTAACTCACAGGGGAGACGGCCTTCGTATGCCACAACAGTTTAGGAAGATTATAACTCCTTTGTAAAGGCAGTTTACATGTCCACGTCATCATCATCATCTTAAATTAGCACTTTTGGACTTAAACAATGAATGTCATTCTAAGATTAAAAAAAAAAAAAAAAAAAAAAAAAAAAAAAAAGAGATGTGCAAGGTGTGTTGTTGTGTTTCTATGGCAAAAAAAACGTAGTCTTTTAGAGTCTTGTGAACTCTACAACGTGAGACTTTATCTCAGGGACTTCAATTATGTCATAAGGGGTGGATTGTCCCAACTGGTCGGATTCTACCATCAACTAGAGAGGCTGTGAACCATTCGTGAGAAAGGACAGTTCTGACTATGCATCATGTTACCAACAGTGATAACAGTCACATAGCCAGTCCAGTGTCAAGATATACTCTCACCTGCCACCTGTATCCCTAATAAAGTGGCTGATAAGTGTATGTGGACCCAGTGCACAAACGTTTTTGACAGTGCACCAAGGAAGGGGTAAGTGTTTTTATAATGTCTTATATTTGTTCGTGGGGGCACAGCACACATTTTCCTGCTTTAGGGGGTTTGGTTTTACAGTGCCCGGAAAAATACAAAAATGACTCAACTTTATACGCAGATATTCAGATTTTCAAGTGCACTAGTGTATCTGTAGGTGATGATCAATTTTGACTAAACAAGGGAATTTGTTTGTTCCTTTTTTTGCTTTTGCAACAGAATTCTTCTATTTGTGCTGCATAGATGTTTCTCACCTGCAGCCATGTGAATAAGAACACTCTTGCCGGGCCTGAGATTGGCCATCTCAAACAGCATCATGTAGGCTGTCATGTAGTTTACAAGTAGAGCAGCTGCTTCTTCAAAACTCATCTCCTCTGGCATGGGGAAGGTGTGCTCAGCGGGAACCACAACCACTTCCTGCCACATCCCACTGCGGTTCATCGCAATGACACGATCTCCCACCTGAAAAAGATAAGTAAAAAAAAAAAAAAAAAAAAAAAGGAGAGGAGATGGAGAGGAGGCTGTCAAGCAACAAAACAGTAAGCATTTCATAAGATCTCCCTGGCCAGAATGGCTGGGACACTTCTGTCCTCACTCCAGGACGATGGAGGTAGGTGGAATTTTCATAAATTTGAAAAGCTTTTCACCTAATGCTAAATGTTTCTAGGGATCAGGCTCTTGCCAGTTGCCCACACATGCGGTAGCAATAAGTGGCATATCTTGGTGAAGTGGGGCAGAGTCAACTAGAATATCTTACATGTTGAATGACGTGAGGGTCCTATTACCTAGCAGACAGTCAAATGTCTGAGCTGGCCCACTGGTGGGGGTCCATCCTGTAATTCTGCGGTGTTGACAAAAGTAAGTTCATGTTCGCAACTTACAAAACGTCATAGGATTTTCCCAAATAAATTAGACACAGTTTAAGGTAAATTATCATGCTCATTTTACCATGTGGATGGATCTTATGGATCTTATAGAGGGAAAAAAATATTTTTTACCCCCCTAATCTGCACTAAAATTTCTACAAAAGTTTTAAAAACAATGGGATGTCCACCACTTGACTAAATCTTAAGTGGCCGACAATTTTGACCGCCCCCCCACCCCCCAATAACTCCATGTTTCCCATTTAAAACAGTCCCTTTGCAACAGGAATCAACAACAACTGAGCCACAGCTGACTGATTATTTGGATCTTGCAGTGAGGCAGGCTGTTCGTTTCCTTTGCCAAGTGGTTCTAAAGATCTAGGAGGATTGTTGACAACATTTGAAGGGACTTTCTTGCATGTTCCAGGTTTGCAGGTTTTCAGAAGAGTCAATTTGAAGCCTTTTTTTTGGGAGAGCTGGGCAGTAGGAACCAACTCTGCCCAACCCTGGTGAATCCAAAAACGGATAAATGGGCAGAACAGAAATCCTGGAGGCTGCCTGGAACATTCCCATCGTCGCTCAGAAGTCTATTTATCTATTATAGCTTGACTAAGCTCATCTTGGGCTATGATGTTAACTTGCATTACATTATACTCATTCTGACTGAATCTGTCACCTCCAAAACGACATTTGTAATGTTGGACACTTGTCAAGCTTACGCTAAACGACTGCAGCAGGAGCCTCAACAGACCAACGATAAATGACTGCAGCCTCCTGGGGGCTAGTCACAGCTGGCTCCCAGATCCTTCAGGTCAGCCTGCACCTTTTCAGATTCATGAACTTTGCCCGGACCTCGGCTGCGAGACAGCTAAGCTGAAGCTATGGGAATGTGTGTGCTTGTTGCACATCAAGATTCCCACTGCAGACAAGATACTTAGTCGAGAAACATTGATGCATGGAGATAGACTAGAATTTAGAGCCAGCCCCTAGTGGTCAGTTGAAGCACTGCCATTTTCTTCACTTCCTTATTTAAAAATTAAAAATAATTTTCCAGCCCCAGTGCAGCACTGCGGAGGTCTAGTCAAACAAGAGACTGACCCTTCAAAGTGTTTACATGCAGATCTACATTGTACAAATCCAGGAGCTTTATATGATCCGAGATCATCAGTGTGCTCCTTAGAGGAATACTCTGGTATAATGATGTTTAAACAAATATTTAAAAAGAAAAATGAAATGGGCAAGAAGAATTTGAACAATGCTGCCATCAAAACAGTTGCCCCTCAGCCTGAGAAATGCGAGTTTAAGAAAAAAACAAAAAACACAAAACAAACTCCAACTCTTCCTTTGTACAGCACCAAAGACGCTCAACTGATATAGTATTGTCAGTACTTAAATAAAAAAACTTTCCAAAAATAGTTAAGGGTACAGGAAAAGTGTGATCCGATTATAAACACTGCACTGCTTCCTCTTAAAAAAAAAAAAAAAAAAAAAGCCTAAAGGGGTCCAAGCGCCACCCACTTCCTGCCCCACACAGCCCATGACATTAGACAGATCTCTCTCTCACACACACACACACACACACACACACACACACACACACACACACACACACACACACACACACACACACACACACACACACACACACACACACACACACACACACACACAGAGTAACAGCACATCTTGTATGTGTTGTAACACCACCTGACCCAGTTTTTAGGAGTTAACGCACATGTTTTAACTTCCACTTTAGACGGCATAGTCCTTGTTGATCAAATTTCTCAATACTTGGACTTATGACACTCTTAAATCTCGCTGGATGAGCTTAACAGTGCCTGATAACCAGTTTTAAAAAAGCTGAGCTCAGTTCCTATAAAGTTGACTTGAAGTGAACCAACTGAAATATTGTTCGAAGCAGCACGGTGTAAACACACCTCAACAAAAACCCACACTGCGAGGCAATGTCACTCGAGTCCGGCTTTTATATTCGCACATCGCATCACTGCTGCCAAATAAACAAAACTTTACTGTGTTTTTTTTTTTTTCAGTGTGTTTTGCAATAAATCACATGCACAGACGAACAGCAGTTTGAACTATACCGTGTTGCAGATGTACCCCTCAAAACTAGAAATGTATGGCAACAGCATCCAGGCAGCCAGCAGAAGATGCAGGTCATTCGTTTAAATCAAAACCATATGCACCCGAACGTGTAAAGCTAGGGGAGAGTCGCATACATGTCAGTAAAGAAGGAGTAAGAAGCAGTAGCTCTTGCCAGCACACACTTGCAGTAAATGTTCTGAAAGATTCACGACTTCACTTACACACCGGTTTGTTTGTTGATCTTGAGGCTTTAACTTGAAGGGCTGAGTGAATACTTGCCTTCTGGCATGTTGGCCTGAAGTGCATGCAAGAAAATGACATAAGGCAGTGACCATCCCCATGGCAATATAAAAGTCCAATTCAACAGCCAGAAGAAATTAGAAGAAATCGTTTTTTTTTTTTTTTTTAAACCACAGCTTTTAGGATACGCACAAGATGTCACAAGCAGCACCTACTTCTCCAACTGCATGATGTTTCATGCATCATATGATGAGTTAATGTTGAATCAACTGGTACTAAAGGCCTCAAAAGAAGGTAGGACGGGTGGAAACGGACTAAGTCAGGAGCCTTTGGCCCCGTTTACACTTGATCAGATTTACACTGCTAAAAGAATGTAACCACATATGGACATGACCAAAAGTGGTTTGAGTGACATGATCTCAATGGGCCCTAAAAATGCATCCCGGGTCCATTTACACCACTTAAGGCTGTCACGATGTGACTGGATTACTCAGGACACAGTTTAAAACCAAGTGTAAACAGACCCTTTGTCTTTGAGACCTAGATTTAAGTTTCCAGATTTGATGGTTTGATGGTTTACATTGATCAGATTAAGTGTCCTAAAATCAGATTTTGATGTGAAAACAAAAGTCCTTTGAAAAGACATGTCTGCATACCGAAAGCTTCAAAATGTGCCATTTTATATATCCTCTACAACTATAGAGAATGATGTATTTGTGAGAATTGGAGAAAAGGGTTTTGATTGAGGCAAAATATAGGTCAACAATGGCCTGTTTCTGGTGATAAACTATGACAAAAATGCATCCAGCTGCATAGGAAAAAGATTAGGGATTACTGTACCATCCTTCTTTATTGCCATTTGATTGTTGACATGCAGCCAGTGCAGTTAAGCATAAAGTAGAACAAGGACAAACTCTCACGGGAAATGTAAAAGTACAAATGTAAGATTTCATATATATGTATATAACAATAATGAGAAAAATGTAAAGTGTATGTAAACGCTGCTGTGATAAACAGTCTCATAAAAGTTGATTCCGGGGTTTTATGCAAAAGATGAAATACTTCCTTCTCTCAAAGCCACCAGTTTTAAAATTTTATCATAGAAACCGTTGTTCCAGTTCTACAGCAACATAAACGTGACCAGGTGGGAGGTATGATCATGCACTGCCGTTGACCTTGTTTGGATACAGCTGTGACAGAATAGTGTTGGCTGTAGAGTCGGGACAGACGAGCTGCAGTGGAAACCTACCAACACATCTCATCTGTCCGTTTCCCCAAGTGTCTTATGAAACAACCGCACCCTGCAGTCCTCATCTGGAGAAGTCATGCTCCGACTCTGCTCCGTCTCTTTTTCCTCTAAAGACACTTTGGAGTCCTTTTGTGTTACCGTCTGCTGCTCTGTGCTCTTGTAATCCACACCTTCCCAGATTCATACACTAAACTTCCCAAATCATCTTCTCACCATCTCCATTTTCCTCCAATACTTCAAACCACTTTTCATATTTTACATTCTTCGCCTTTAAATCTGCAGGGATTTCACACCTCTTCCAGCATCTCTGGATCTGGGGTTTTGAGGCATCTTGCGTCTTGCTGCGTCCTCCCAAAAAAGGAGGTGTTGGAACCAAACATTGTCTCTATAGGATTCCTGCTCTCTGAAAATGGAGGGAAGGGTGGCAGGAGGAATGAGAGCAGGAGTGTAGGAAGTGGTGGAGGAGGGAAAGTATGCTGACACCGAAGGGACAAGGAGCAGCTTTAGTAATGCTCAGAAAACATATGTTACTCGTGTTAGGAAGCCACAACGACCACGCTGAAAAGAAAAGCTTCAGATGGAAGTCCAGTGAAACAGGTTCCTATTGGCACGCCCATTTATGCGCTTTCAGGAGTAGATTCAGCTTCTCATCTGTTCATGGAACGCCAATATTCTTCAGGCCAAACCCTCAAAAAAAAAAAAAAAAAAAAAAAAAAAAAAAAAAGCCTACTGAAATCAATGGTAAAGCTTAAGAAAACAGGGACCGATGTCATGTCTTAACCTTTTTAAACTATATGACCCAAACTGTGCAAATAACTTTGATACTGGCCAGGCTGGGAAAGGCAGGAGGGGGAAAAGGGAACTCAGTTGCCTGCAATCTTTAACTTCACCAGTAGATGTCATCACAAGCTACAAAGTAAGAGTTTAACAAGTATTTAATACGTCTATATAAACAAAACTGAGGCAAGTGACAGAAAATATCTCAACAAAATATTCTTTTTCCCCCTCTTTTTTGGATAGGTTTATAAAAAGCCTATCTCCAACTGACACTGGCTGCCAAACAGAAAATTAAAATCACCCCTCACCATGTATGTAATGTATCACCACCTTACAAGGTCCATCACTGCTTCCCTCGTGGAGGTTGTCAACATAAATTGGGTCATTCCAACAACAACAAAAAGCAGCATAAATAACTGTAATACAGACACAAATCGACAAAGATGACCATGTTTAGAAACATTTAAGGATTCCAGAAATACCCCAATTAGGAGTATTAATAATTTTAACTATACACAAATTCCCAAGTGACTTGTAACTAATTTACGTTTAAAAAAGAGGCAAAAACAAAAAAAAAAAAAAAAAAATGTTTCACCAATTTCCCTGAGAGTGTTCATCTTCTCCAGCTCATGCAGAGGCTGGAAATCCCCCCAAAAGATATTTCTTTGGTTCATGGAGGTTTTACAATATTGAGAGAAAGCGGATTTGGGGAAATTAAACAATAATAATAAAGAACATTAGTATTTCTGTTCAACTTCTACTATGAAGTCATTTCTAAAAATCCACACAGACAGCAAGTAATGGACCTACTGAATCCGATTAATCATTAAAATGTCAATGTTTTCTGCCATCCACAATCATTGGTCTACAGCTTTGTTTTCTTCATTTGCAAAAGCTGCAACATACAGTCATGGAGGTATGAATCATTTGGTTTAATCTTCAATACCCTGTTTTGTAAAAAAAAAAATAGAAAACTCTGCAGCTCTTTGACCTTTATACCACTAATTAACATTTCTGAGAACAAGGTGCTGCGGCATTACTGCAAAAGGATGCAGGCTTCAAACAAACTGAAAACAATTTCAGCAGTGAGCATTCACAACTAAAAATATCACCAAATAGACTTAATAGTCTCTGATATGTGCAGATAAGAGTTGTTCATCTTAAATGAAAGGCGGCACACACAAGTAGTGCGTTGCAAACCTGTGCTTTTTTATACAAGACCTGAGAGTGAATTAAATCGATGTGTGTAAAATTCTTATGTGAGGAGGCAGCAGGTGAGGACCTCTGGTATAAGGAAGAAATGCACTTCAAGGACGCGCTATAAATCAAGCAGCTTTCATAAAGCCACAATGGGACATACTACAGGAGGCCTTCATCCCACGCTCCTTTCAGACAGACCATATAGGCGTTGTATAAAGTTTAGCTGTCAGTGGCACGCAAAGGGGGAAATAAATGCGCTGCAGAAATCTGGTGGCGTGTTTGCCGGCGAGGGCGTGCAGTATTCAGACAGGAACCACTAACTGCTCCACGCCACCGCGGTGTTTTGCTGGTGCGTCTGAAAGCATCCTGCATTCCTTTTTACTCACTTTCCTGTCCTTCACATCCTCCCCGACCTCCTCTATGACCCCGGAGCCCTCCATTCCCATGATGACGGGCGGGGAGGGCAGCAGCTCGTACAGCCCCTGTTTGCCCAGCAGCTCGGCGAAGTTCAGCCCGCACGCCTTGACGCGCACCAGGACTTCTCCAGCCTTGAGCTGGGGCTTCTTCTGCGTCTTCACCTGCAGCTTGATTTTGTCGTATCCCCCGTATCCAGTCAGGACCAGGGCGCGGCAGGAGAACTGTTTCTCCTCGGCTGCGGGGCTGCTGCAGGACTCCTGACTTTCTGCTGAAGCTGCCGGCGGAGGCTCGTCTGGCTTCTTCACCTGCTCTGGTTGCTCTTGCTGAGTTGGAGCCTCTTCACCAGACATGATCACCACTTTTGATGCGCTCCCTCAAAAAGATTTCCACTTTAAATCTATATGACTGTCTTCTTGGGCGCTTCTCTACCCTCAGTGCACCCCGGTGAAAATGAAAAAGTGGCTCAGAAATGACTGTAAACAAAGCTTCATGAAACAGATGCTCCTTACAGCGCACTATCTTCTGCAAACGCGAGAGCTTCACTGTGGGTTCCTGTGTGTGCGCTCGTCTCAACCTCAACAAGTGGTCTATATCAAGAGCAAAGCAATAATTGCAGAACATCCGGTGTTGGTTTTCAGAATAAAATACCTATCATAGCTATCCATCCATCCATCCATCCATCCATCCATCCATCCATCCATCCATCCATCCATCCATCCATCCAAAGATTTTGGTGGTCTTAAACTAGATTTGTTTGTAGTTTCAAAAACTCTCCAAACCCAAACACCAAATTACACAGACTGCTTACATCTGAATGAACAGACACACATGAAAGTAATGCACAAATTAATTATCAACACATCTCTGATTTTATCTGGTAATAATAAATGATTACTTGAAATGACGTTCACAAGGCAAGGGTTTGGAGGAATATGTTTGTGTTAAATAAACAGAACTGAACCCCAGTTGGGACCCCTTTGGATCATCTGTTTCCCCTCAGATCAGCCCTCAAAGGACCAAAGGATATAGCGTCCTTAGACTAAATAAAGAAACACTAAAGGTGTAAAAGTCTTCTGTGAAATAAGCACTGATGAATTATGATCATGTCATGAGGTTGTGTCGCTTTTCTGAAAGTCGTCGATTCCTTTCGCAAAACTTTTATTTCCTTAAATACATTTAACATCCGGTATCCTTCTGCTTTTATGTAACTTGACACATCTAATTAAAAAGTCAAGTATTTTGCTGCCATAATGCTGGGAGATGTGAGGCAGAGAGCTGCAAACTCCGGACAGCGGAGTCCTGAAGGAGAAGTGGGATTCTGCTGACGTCACAGCTGGAGGAAAAATAAACGCTGACCTCCAGGACCCACATCTGCATATATACACTTTATGTATTGCTCTAATTAAAGAGGGGGTGTGCCAGAATTTTCTTCAGTTAAATTAAGGCAAACAATTCAAATAGTGTTTGGAGTCAAGGAGGAAAGGTTAAAAGTCAGCAGTCAACTTCAAGCAGTGAAGTTAAAAGCTCATAGCCAAGCCGAACATCTGGGTGTGGTTCTGGACCTGAACTTTAACAGCCACATTAAGACAGTAGTGAAGTCAGCCTGTTATCACCTAAAGAGCATATCAATGATTAAAGGACAGATGTTTCAGCAGGACCTAGAAAAACCTGTCTAAGTTTTTATCTTCAGTAGATTAGACTACTGTAACGCTGTTCTCACGGGTCTGCCTGAAAAATCCATCAAACAGGTGCAGATCGTCCTCCTCACTAAGACCAAGAGCCTGGACCATTTACCTCCAGTTCTTAAATCTTTCCGCAGGCTTCGTGTCTGTCACAGAACAGATGTTAAAATCCCGTTGTTGGTTTATAAATCTCTGAAGGGTCTCGGGCCAAAATACATCTCTGATCTCCTGGTCCATTATGAACCGACCAGAGGTTTAAAAACCTTTATAATTACTGCTGCATTTCAGTAAATCCACCACCATCCACTACAGCCTTTATTTCTTGAGTTGTATTTATTTCATGCCTTTTCATTTATATCTGTCTTTAATTCTGATTTTAAACTTTTTTACTTTTGAATGCATTTTTAAAAATGTTTTTTTTTTTAATGTAAAGCACTTTTAATTGAAAGTAAGGCAAATAAACTTGCCTTGCCTTGAATTTCCCTAGAAAAGTGCTGACTCAAAAACATTTACAGACAGGCTCCGCACCATGACCAAAACGTGTTGAGTCAGCCACATCTGCACACTCAGATGCCATCACACACACCCTGCAGCTGGAGCTGCTCTCTTCTCGATGCCGGTTGAGTGAGGCTGATAGGAAGTGGTGAGCAAGGCAGAGTTTCTTTACAAAGGGGCATCAAGGTCAGAAGTCACCATTTTAGTCACATTTTTAGTCCCTTCACCCTCAGTCAGAAGTCAGAGGGAGCTGTCAGGGTATGTGGGATTAAGAGCAGCTCCTTTACACAGAAAACATAACCGTAGCTCTCAGACAGGAGATTTTAACTGGAATTCAACTATTTTGTAGCCACATTTAGTATGTTACTGCAGATCTTACAGTCCAGGGATATACTGTAACCCATCTAACTACTGTTCTTATCACCTTTTTTGACATATTAATTGACTCTGAGCTTTAAAAACTGTATGCCATCCTCTTCTTGAAAAGGTCAAACAACATTTTATCTCCCCAGAGTCAAATGATTTCAAAGGAGAGACCCTTTAAAACACTCAAAAACATCTGTTGTGAACATAATGTGAATTTTCCGCTTTAATTTAGGGACTTTCACTAAAATGGCTCTGAAGTATTTGGACAAAGTGACATAATTTTAAATATCAGTATAATTTTTAATACTTGGGTGACAATCCTTTGCAGTCAATGAGTACCTGAGGTCTGGAGCTTGTGGATGTCACCTACTTGTAAGTTTCCTCCCGGGATATCTTCTGCAAGTCCTTCGCTGCAGCCGCCTTCAGCCGGTGCTTGTTTGTGGACCTTCCAGCCATACATGCCCATACCATGACATTGCCTCCTCTATGTTTGACAGATGATGTGATTTGCTGTGGATCACAAGCACTTTTTTTAGGGTTTCACTATCTCTACATAGTTTTTCCAGCCTGGACATGATGGCCTCAGCCACTTTCATTTTATACATCCTTGGTCTTATTATCTTATTAACTGCTGCCAAATACCAACTCAATAACTTATACCAACTCCAGGGCTTTTTATCTGCTTCATTCGTATTTCATTAAAGTAGGAATGGATCGCATCAGCTCAAATAACGTCTTCTCAGAGAGTTATCCAATTACTTCTGAGCCCTTGAAAAATTGAGGTGTTTTGCTGAAAATGTCTGTAACTACTAAATCTTCTATTTTTTTTTTTTGTTAAACTTCTTGAATTAAAGCTGAAAGTCATCTTCATTTTTGCATTTCAATTCCATTGTGGCGGTGTATAAAGGCAAAATCATAAAAAACGCTGCTATTTTTAATCCAGACGTGACTGCGGTTTGTCAGTTGATAATCTCAATTTATAAATAACTTAAATGGAAAAACAAGGAAGATTAGACTACATTTATTGCATATGTCGTCAGAGAAACTACAAAGAAAAATTTAGTCTCATCATGTGTCAAAACAGTGCACAAAATAAAGGTCAGTGACGATAACGTAAATATGCTGCAGATGAAAATAAAGCATACCTTTGTTTAGGTGACCCGCTCTGTGGGTCTGATTGTATTTAGTAAAGGGTGTAACTGAGTGAAATGAGTTGGAAAAATCGGGGAGGAAGTGATGAGAAGAGTTGGCAGCATTCTCCTACAAGATAAGAACACAGCTTCAGTACTTCCTGTATTATTTACTTTCCCGCAGGAAACACTGGAGCATCATTTATGATAGGAAGGGAGATTATCTCCCACAATTCAATGCCAGTCGTACAAACAGGGATTCATGTATCTAAATATGAGGACAAGAGTGTGAGCAACAGAGGTCTACAGTCTGTGGCTCTTTTTAGAAGTAATCAGACCAAAAAACAGAGACAGGAATATGCGGGAAAGGGCCACAAGCCGGGACTTGAACCTGGGTCGGCTGCACGACGACTGAAACCTCTGTACAAGGGGCGCCTGCTCAGCCAGATGAGATATCTGGCGGTTATGAGCTGTCTAACTGATAGCTCCTTGTTTTTTTTTTCACTATTGGACCATACCCTTAGTGTGCAATTTAATGTAGTGTTGCAATCTTCTTTTTGACCAGAAGGTGGAGCTAAAACACTTATCAACAGTTAATTCAGGTGTGCTGGGCCACATGTCTGATGTGATTATGGCTGACAAACACAATAACTGATCATTTAATTAAAACTAATGATAATAATTAATAATAGTCAAACCGGCATCCCGTGTCAGAAGAATTGCTATGAATTCAAAATTTAAGATACCTGTAAATTTGGAGACAAGAGCTGTCTCACATATGCGCTCCCACCTTTGTATCTAGCCTTATACCTGTGATTAACTCACCAGAAATGAAGGAATCGCAAGGCGGTTGCATCAAGTCAACCATAGTCAGTAACAGAAGGGCCGGAAGTACAGTGACTAAGCCTTCAAATTAAAACAAAACTTGATAGTTGTGATAAAGGTCTTACTGCCTTTTCAGGGGGATTATTGATACAGGAGCCTCAGAGGAACGATGATCTTTAGTCCATAAACATGTTGATGCTTGAGGACTTTAAAGATGACTGTGTATGGTTAAAGTTATTCACCATGTGTACAAGTCAACAATACAACTATTCTCTGAGAAGGTGCAACTTCTAAGATTGGATAAAAGGTTTTCCTTTATTGTATGTATAGCAGAGTTAAATTATGCCCTTTGTAATGTAATGTGAGTAGGAAACTGTACCTTTGGCAGAAAAAGAACACAGATAAACTGTGGCCACTGTGAAATTTATGGAGTTAGGATTAGACCCTGATGTCAACAGAATTCAAGTGAATTTCTCAGACATCCAGTGGACAAGGAGAAAGAAAAGTCATCTTCATGGAAGAAAGACAACAAACCACTGTGGAAGGAGAAGCCCCTATAGGCGTTATGCACCCTGTTTTCTGTTTTTAACCAAATTAAAAGTGTGCTGACATTAGAAGTGCACTGCTCATCTTGCCACAAAGTAATGTTCTGGTTGGAAAACCTGCTTCCTGGCATTCACATCAATGTGATTTTGGCACCTACCTAAACATTTTTTGCAGAGCAGTCACAAACATCCAACCGGGCAACATCACTCTCCTGCAGTAACCGCTTGCCTCAGCTGAGCAGCAGGAAGAGTCAGAGGTGTTAATTTGATCTCCAAACTCCTCTGATACCAGTGTGATGGGAACTGATGGCGTGCAATCCAAATTTCCAACCCATCCTCAGATGTGTCAGAACCTTCCGGCCAAAACTCTGTTTCAGACCATAAATAAGATCTGCTCAATATGAAGAGGGTGAACACTATAACTGATTACTGTGCAAGCTTTTATATTGATAAAGCCGAGCAGGAAACCGCTTTTAAATGACGTCACCTTAACAGATAGCAGCGTGACTAAGTTGACTGGAGCAGCAGAGGAGCGCAGCTTTGCGCGCAGTATGAGGCCGAAACTCAGAGAGTGAGCTGAAGTTTTAATCCGGAGTGGCGCATCATTCGTGTAGGAAACATTCAGAGCTGCTCTCCAACCATCTACCTGCTGGGAGCTAAATGACAAGAAGGCAGCGACCCAGAAACACTCAGTGACAACGCGGAGCGAGATGGAAAGCAAAGGATTACTTCACTGTAAGATTGTGGTTGTCGGTGATTCCCAGTGTGGAAAAACGGCTCTGCTTCACGTTTTTGCCAAGGATTCGTACCCAGAGGTAAGGCTGTTTAGTAATGAAGATGCTGCTGCTCAGGTGCGTAAAGTCCCTGAATCAGCAAGGCAAAATCTCACTGTAGCCTGATAGAAAACTTAATGTGTTTATCAGTAATGAAAATGAAGTAAGCTGTATCCATAAGAGATATGATGGCATTTACTGAGCATTATAGATATCTTATAGTTTAAATCCTACCTAATTATATCACCGGAGCTCTGATGTTACTTATATATATATATATATGTATATATATATATATATTTATATATATTTAAGATTGGGCATCAGCTGTGGCTGATCTCACCTCGGTGCGCTTTTACGCATCGCTTGTGTCTGTGAGCGCTGGAACAGATCAAAACACACTTGAACGTGATAGATGTTTCTAAATGTTTCAGTGTACGCATTTGATCACCGCCTGTATGTTTGAACTGCGTGTTTTTGAAATTGAATGCCTAATTGAATTGAATGATATTGTCTAATTTAATTGAAGCAGTGGGCATAGAAAAGTGACGCATGTATTTTAGTCGTAAAAATGACAAAATACGAAGTGAAGTTGCCAGGAAGAAAAATGCTTTAACTTTTCAAGAACATTTAGAACATACTTTTTTGAATGAACAAATACGAGAACTTGTGTTTTTCAACATCTCTACTTCCAGTATGTTGATGGAAATTCAATGTAAGCCACCTAACAGCAGCAAGAAATGTAATCAATTTCTCTTTTGTATTAACAACAATCAAGTAAATGCAATATCCTTTGTGCCCAATAAATAAAGAGAGGTGATTTGGTATAAAATATGATGTTTTTTCACAGTTTGTGTTCCAGCTGGAACTCTTGAAGTGTTGAGGATAATAAAGTTAATGCTTGTTGACCTACATTTTAGAATTTGGAAATGGGTCAAAGCTGAGAATTGGCTTAATCTGCTTTACACACATGCAAATGCACACCCATGCACACACACCATCTCCTGCCTCTTGACATTCATCACCACGCTTCCCTCCACACCACAGCAATTTGATTTAATGAGGAATTTGAGCGTCTCATGTGCAGAAAAATCCCACCAAATTTTCTTAGGTCCCTAACACCCCTCAGAGCTGTGATCTCATTTTAGCCACATGTCTTGTTTCAGAATTATGTTCCCACGGTGTTTGAGAATTACACAGCCAGCTTTGAGATCGACAAACAGCGGATCGAGCTCAACATGTGGGACACCTCAGGTAGGATGTACTTTCATTGGTTGGATTCCTCCTTTTTTATGACTATTTTATTGTAAAATTTCAGAACAATCAAAGAAGGAAGTAAAGTTGTTTTCTCCAAAGCCAGAACTATTTTGTTTAAACTGTCTAACTTTGCTGAAACATTTTTGTTAGCCCCTTTAGAAGCTTAACTTAATAACTTTCTGGAATTCAGCCCGTTCCCCCTGACACATCTGGACCAGCTGAGTTGAGTCTGTGGGCCTTCTTGCACATGCATTTTTCTATAGTTTTAAAGTCAGGAATGTTTAATGGTCACCTCAGTACCTTTACTTTGTTGTCTTGCAAACATTTTTCAAATAATTTGAGCTCATTTAGAAGACCAATCCACCAACACATTAAAACTGTTTGGCTGACACCCTGTCATTTTACTTCAGTGATTCCAAGAATACGTTCTTTCCTCACAATGCCATCTATTTGGTGAAGTGCACGTGAAGTCCTGCAGCCAAGCATCCTCACTATTTGATGCAGCTACCCCCATAGCACAACCCCTCTTTCCACACAAACATAAGAATGGCCAAATAGTTCAATTTAGTCTCATCAGACCACAAAACAAACCCCTGAAAAAGGCAGCGTGCCTTTTTTATGTTGGAGCAGTGGTTTTATTTTATTTTCTCCTCACTGCTTTGCCTTTCAGCTCATGTTTTTCTGTGAACAATGATACTCTCTTACTGGTTTCAGTCAGCGTCTCTACGAGATCTTTTGTTGTTATTCCAGGGTTCATTTGTACATTTATAACCAAAGAACGTTCATCTGTGGGACACAGATGGCTCTGTGCTCCCGTGATGTTTCTACTTGTGTATTATTGTTTGAACAGATGAACGCCAGACATTCAGGCATCTGGAAAATGTACCCAAGGGTGAACCAAACTTGTGAAGGTCCTTAGGTAGTTCTTTTCCTGATGTCTTTGTTGAGTCTCTTATTTTTCCCATGATGCCTCGCAATGAGGCCCTTGTGGTTGAAGGTGTGCCCTTGAAAATGGATGGATGGATGGATGGATGGATGGATGGATGGATGGATGGATGGATGGATGGAGGCCCTTTGTAAGCTTCTAATGCCAAAAACATTATCACTTTTAATTTTCTCAGCTGTTTAAGAAAGCCATGGTGAAATTGGTGAATGTAAACTAACTTTGAAAAATCCAGGAAAAATATTCTTTGGAAAAAACAAAAACCCAAAACAAATAAAGACAAACCCTCTCTCAATGCCCTGACATTTACAAAGATATAATGAAAAACAACAACAAAAAAAACCCAATAATCCTAACCGAACAAATACAGGAAATGTTTCCTCAACATTAAAATGAAACATAGAGACAAAAACAAACTGTCTTCTGATAAACTGTATGTAAATGTTTGGCTGCAACTGCAGCCGACACAGGCCGTCTCTAAACATGGGGTGTGTGTTCATAGAGCTCTTAGATAACTTCCTTGTCGTCACCTGTAGAGCTAATTCGTTGCGTGTTGTTAGTTTTTAACAGCAGCCCGACAGTCAGATGGGCTCTGTGGGAAGATAAACAGGTTGGCATTCATCACTCGCCTGCTCTGAGTTACTGTTAAACCACGAGCAACACAGATTCATGCTTTAAAAAAAACCCAAAAAACTCCAAATCTGATTTATATCAGATTTGGCGTTTTGAGTGAAAATATGGAACAATCCAGTTTGCTCATTAGTGTTGACAAATGTTGATCATCTATTCAGATGAAGAAGAAGAGGAAACTCTTCCGAGCTGACATTTGTGTCTTTGTGTTGGGGTTTAAACTCGCTGCATGAACTTTCGGCCGCTTTGAATCATTTCAGGTTTAATGACTGGGAGCAGCCAGACTGTTTCAGTCTGCTGATGGGAACTAACTTTCTCTGATTGAAAGCCTTAAAGCCCCTTTCACATTTAATTTCCACCTGTAGCAACACTAAAAAAACTGGTTCTCACACATCCAGGGAGCGACTTTTAATGCAGAGCGTTCCATTAACCTCCACCCATGCAGATGCTCAGACCAGCTTGACAAGCTGGAGATTAAGAGCTGCAGCTGCCGAAGCGGCTGCTGTTCTGTGTGCTCGCAGTGGGCGAGGCTACTGTGTTTAAATAACACTCTGAAATTACGGGCTGGTTCCCACACACACACACACACACACACACACACACACACACACACACACACACACACACCTTTCTCTCACTGAGGTAGGCTTGGAAGGTATCAACTACAGCATTGAAACTCCTAAACAGTAATTTACTTCACCCCTCTCAAGTATTCACTTCATTTTTCTGTGTGAAGCATTTGGCATTCAGGATTTTTGTGTTTATTTATTGAAATCCTGGATGGATATATAGACACAATGTTCACAGTCCTACAGCGCTTCAGTTCGCTTCAGTTCTCAGCAACATTTGAAAAGAAAAAAATCACCTTAAATGACCTAAACAGATGTGCATGCATTTATCAGAATAACTACTACAGTTAAATAGAGAGATTTTAATTTCAAAGAGGAATAATGCAGTTGAATTAATGTAAGTATATACACTACCTAAGAGTGATTTCTTTTCTTTTTTACTATGGCAAGCTGTCAACTTTGATACCAACATTACTTATAGACTTTTCACAACATTTTAAAGCTGTAAGAACTGATTTAATGTTGCAAATGCAACAAAAGGGACTAATTTAAGGGTAATGAGATGGCCATGGTAGCTACAACCTCTCCAAAGCCGGTGACTGATCTGGCCAGTGAGAAATCAGTGCTGAAAGCTTATTGGCCCACGGTGGGAAATGAAAAGGCGACCACTTAACCGGGCATCAACAGGAACAAGTTCTGGCTCGAAAAGTCAATGTTCACACCTCTTTGGCCAAACCTGTCGCCCATAAATTTGGATAGCTCTTAACCTTAAAACAAAAATTTACCGTGTTTTTGTTGTTGTTGCTGTTGCTTTTGCTTCGGGCATTTAAATGTTTCCCCCGACACTGGTGTACCCAGAAACTACTGGGACAGGCTCCAGCTGATCCCTGTGACCCTAAATAGATAGATTCCTCTGAATTCCAGTGGAAATACTACATAACCACAGATCCTTCCAGAACAAAAGCCATTTTTCATCGGAAAAAAAAGTCATATACGTTTTAATCTCACGCACTTTAAATTACCAAGCTAAAGTACATCTTAAAATACAAAGTGAACCAAGCAGTTTAAAGACTTTGACTCATTAAAGGCTCATATTGCTGATACTTAAATTGCGGCAGATAAACATTCTTTAACTTGTAAGTTATGCAGGGACATGACAGCACTGCAGCTCATATTTTAAACTGTTGTGTACAACTGTTCACATTACAATAACATGGATACTACATGTTGACAGTACACAGCTTATGTAGTTCCACTGCAGAGGAATTGATGTGGAACATCAAATGTGGCGTAAAATAGTCAGCGTAGACTAATTTCATCCATCAATGCTGCGGCACTTTCACATTAACTGATATAACGTCTCTTTGAACTCACAACTGAACAAGTTATTTAGATAAACAAACCAAACCAAACTGGGGTCTTGCAACATGCTGAAGTTCATAAAGGTGGAAAAGAGATAAAAATACCAACCAATCAACCAATCAAGATTGAAATTGTGGTTGGTTCCCAGTTCAGCTTCTTATTTATTGTGCTGAAATATCAATAATCTCATTCATTTTATTTCTCTAATTAGTTTCATTTGTGCTAAAGGCCCAGCTGTCAAGTGATGTAGGTTTTGGCAGATCATTTGTGTCTGGCTCCCTTCAGCGTCCCGTATTTAAAAAAGGAGACGCGCATTTCCTCGCGGCGTTCCTGCCAGCAACTCCAGATTTGTTTCGGGAGGCAGGTGCATCTACATCAGCATCACCACAATCCTCCACGCACTTTTCTCAGCTTAGTTTTGTAGGGGATTACAGTCAGTCGGTGTGCTTACAAGGAAGCTTTTCCGTGTGAGCTGCTGCAACAGTGCCTGTAATGCCCCCAAGTTTCTGCTGTTAAGTTTTGCTGTTTCTTATGCAAGAATGGTTTTGTTTTAGGATAGGTTAAGCTGATTTGTGAGTGTGGTGGTGGTGGTGGTGGGGTGACAGGAATGCTCAGGCATGCGTACGTGACAGCCAGGCGAATATTTGTAGGTATTCAGTTTGTCTGTGTGTGGCATTGTGCCATTGTGTGCGGCTTGCACGACAGCAGGGAGTGAAGCTGTGGATGAAATTCAGTCACTGAAGCTGCATTTTAAAAGGAAAGCATTTTTTTTTTTTTTTTTAGTTTAAAATTGAATGTTTAACTAATGTTTTACATCTGACTCATCAGTGATATCAATTGCTCCAAAGGCCGGAGTTTCTGCGAATAGCAGTGGGCGAGTTAAGGTAAGAATAAGGGACAATAAGAAGAGAAGGAGCGAAGCGGAGTTGTTCGGTGTTACAGATAGCAGAGGGCGTCGGGCGAGGTGCCAGACGAGCCTCTGAGCTGCCCGCTCTTTGTGCAGACACAAACAGAGAGTTTAATTAATCAGGCACTGGCTGTGTGACCAAACACTTGCCCCCCATCTCCTTCATTCTTCATCTCCTCTCACCACCCACTGGCTCCTCACCCTCACGCCTCCCTCCACTGCAGCCGAACATGTGTGGGTTCAAACTCCCTGCCCCTCAGGTTTAACTGTTTTTTTAAAATTTCTTTCCTCCTTCCAAACTGAATTCCTCCTTTAATCTATTCTCTGCCAGCTCTCGTTTGTCCCTCAGTCTTTACACCATTGTCAGCTCCTTCTGTCTCAGTATTCAGTGATATAGAAGTGAAAGAGAGTATAGATTAATATCGGTGAAAGGTTAGTCAATCTCGTTTTAGGCTTTTAAACAAAAGCCAGGCTCATCTCAAGCTGTTTTTCAAATCTTTTCACAGCCATTATCTAGCTTTAAGTATGAAAATAACACATTTCTGAGCATTTTAAGAACTTTTCATTGTGTTTAAACAAACAAATTTGATCAGAATAACCTACAAAGAGTGTACAGAGAAGAGCTGGCACATACAGCTAAGACTAAATTGCAAATTTTCACATTTTTTCAAAATTTCAAATAGAGTCAAGTCATTTTTCTCTACATTAGTATATAAATTACTTTAGTACTGGCTTGAAGCATCTTTGGCTTGAAGCATCTTTGGCTTGAAGCATCTTTGGCAGAAAATGACAGCCTTAATTTATTTTGGGAATGATCCTGAAAGCAATGCACTTTTCTTATGGAAGTTTCTCCCATTCCTCTTAACAAGAACGTTCAGGTTCAGACACGTCAGATGAAGAGCGTCACACATCCAGTTTCAGCTTCCTCATGTGAGCCACTGCTGACTCTCTCCTGACGTCCCTGAGGTTTTCTCGAAAGCCCGTCCTTGTTTTCTTTTGTTTTGTGTTTTCAAATGTAAACCTTCTTCTCACTCGGAGATTCTGGGAACATCGGGGTAGGCTTTCACTGTGGATTTCATTAGATTTTACTGTAATCCATCTTTCCAAGCCCCACAAGACAAGCCATACACTTTTAAGAGTACGAGACCATCTTTTGTGTGTGTTTGTGAGCAGAAGAAGAAGAATTTCTAAAGAGGAGTGTTTCTGGTTTTAAAGAAACAACAAGTCACAGATTGTAACCAGCTGAATACAACCTCACCCTCCTTTTCCAAGTCGCTTGTAAAAGCACCAGCGGCGACCAAACACCATTAAAGTTGTAAGAGGCTCTTCTGTATTTGGTTTGCTACTTCTTAGTCACTGTTAATGCAACGTGACAGACTTTGACAGAAAATGATCCACTTCATTTAAACTTTATTTAAACTATGGCCTCTCATTTCCATCAAATTGAAGGAGTCATTTAAAAAACTGAACTCACAAGCATCATCAGATTACGATTGAATTCCTGAAATGCAGCATACAACCTATAGAGGTGTGTTAAAGTCAGTTTTGATGGATCTGACAAAAGAAAAACACAATCTTCCTCTGACTGGCTCTGTTGGATCTTTAGTTTGTTCAGTATTTGTAGGATGTTAGTAAAATTCTTCAAGACAATTGAGTCATCAGAAGACAGTTATTGTGATGGCATAGCAGTTTTGTATAGTCTAACACTTTATATATAAGTCAAAAAGATATCCATTCCTTCATTATCCTTACCCACCTATTCTTTTTCAGGGTAACGGGGGTTTACTGGAGCCTTTCCCAGCTCTCTCCGAGCAAAAGGCAGGAGATAAAAAGATGTCAGATTTTAAAACCTCATCCCAGCTGCACTAAAAGTTGTAACGCAGTTTATACGTCTCGGTTCGCTTCTCTCTGCAGTTTTCTTCTCATCTCTTTTATTTGATTCATTCTGTGTAATATTCTCTGGCCGCCAGCCTCTCTCCAGTCCCTTTCAGTCTCTCTGTCTCCAAGATGTCAAGGTCAGGAGACCTGCTGTAATGGGGCAGTGCCCTCTCAGCACTCTTTCGCTCGATTAGCTTACCTAGTGCTTTCTTTGTCTGTCTCGCTATCCGTCTTTATGCCTTTCCCTCAATTCTCACTCAGTCTTTTTTTTCCCATTTTGTGTTAATCCCAAACTCCTATCGTCATTGAATCCTGGCAGTGCATAATCATTGTATGCCTTACTGTAACCAGTCTTCATGTGCTACGATAAGAAAAGAAAAAAAAAAATGTTACGAATGCTCCAAAGATGGATCTATCCGACTCTTGGTTTTTACTCGACTTATGTTGTAAGTATTAGTTAACTAGGCATCAGCCACTGGTTGTGTTTGGTCTACGGATATGATTATTTTTACTCCTTAGAAATAAAAATGTTCAGATTTTAAACTCGTGGAGTTCGGTGTTCAAAAGCATCTGTGTTACAATTATCAGTCAAAGTTTTAAAGACAAGGTGTAAAAAGTTCATAAATCCGTTTTACAGACTGACTCCAGAGGGGATGTTTGTATTTTTAAGGAACTGTCTGCTGTTAATTATAAATGTGCCCTAAAATCATCTGTTTCCTGGAGTCTAAAGTAATTACAAACCATCCTGTTATAATATTAACCTTTGCATTTAAATAGACTTCCTGTTTCACCTTGAAACTACATGACTGTTGATCAGATTTATTCAGTGTGGATGTTTTATCTCCTGTGACGAGCCAGATGTCATATTGCTGATTTTTTTTTCAAATGATTGGATTTCTGGCACTAATGTGGCCAGTCCAGCCATCCCTAATTCTACAGTTATCTATGATCATCAACACTGGGAAATGGCTGAGAGCCAGATTGTGAAGAACAGCTGCAGAAGTTTGTTTTTCTTAGCGCTACCTTGCAGATAGGTAGAGTGTTCAGAGGTGTTTTGGGCATCAGGATCACTTCCCTCTAGTCTGGACAAGGGGAAACTCAGTGGACGCCCTCTGGTTGACCCAGAAATGACTACAGGTATTATATCTCACCACTGGCCTGGAAGCCGCTTTGGTATTTCACTTGTGGAGCAATAGAAAGTGGCATAGACAGACCTGACATTTCTGTTTGACTCCTATTGCAGCTTCAAACCTGAAATTTACACAGAAAGAAATGCATTGCATATATTTGCAGTGTGTGTGAAGCACACAAACAAAGACTGATGGTTTTAAAGCAGCTGCAAGTGTAAAAAAAAAAAAAAACACTTCTTGCTTTGCTATTTTGCCAAGGTTGTTTTGGCTCTTTTAGTTGTTTACTTTGATTTTTGTGGTCTGCAACTTTTTGTCACATTTTTTTTCCTTCATTTTCAGTCACAAAAAGCAACGGAATTCAAAGAGAAAAATCTTAAAAATCCACTGCTCACTCACTTAGAAATATGGCTTAACCGTTGACAGAATTCAAATCGAAACCACAATTTGAAATAATGAAGTTATTTGAAACTGTGCCACTGAGTGGCACGTCTGACAAAGGCCTAAAACCCAGCCACTTAATGGTTTTACACAACGCCCTCTCCGTGGTACAGTCACCAACAAGAAGAAGTAGAAGCACTGTTCTCCTTAACTATACAAGTCACATTAACCAATGAAAAAAGGCTCAAGTCTAGAAGGGTGGAAGTAGAACAGGCATAACTTTTAATCGTAATATTCAGAAAAGAGGCCACTGTTCAACCTAGTTGTAGATGAACATCAGTCCCAAAGAAAAGCAGAGCATAAGAGGTGATCCTTTGTCGACCAATCAACTGACTGCAGTGTTTCTAGCTCCAGGTTAAGTGTACCTATCACTGGTTTTGGTACCCCAACAGAATGATGCCAAAAAACAGTATGATATGTTGCACTTATTTTGGTACTGTCAACAGTTGTTGATGATGGAAGCGCAAACAATTGCACACTGTGCTTGTCCGCTCAACAGAAACATGGCTATAGATCTGCTGTGTTGACAAAAGAGCCACTGACATTACTGCGCTAACGAGTAGGGACAGTCTGGCACATCTTGTAATACCACTTTGTCCCACTAGAGGTGCTCTTAGTTTTGTCTTAGGCCAGGAACTGATCTTTCTTGTGATACGTTACCCCTAAGTGATATTTGTACATAGAGTAGCCTTAATGCACAGTAAATATTGAGCTTTATAATAATAAAAAAAATCTAATCCCAAATGAAAAAACTGCAATTAGATATTTTTCCTGATTCAATCAGCCCTACTCATAACTAAAGAAACAGTTGAACAACAAACAGCAGAAAACCAGGCGTTATTTCCCAGGTGAACCCAAAGGGGATATTTGATGTATATTCTTTAATTTGATCAGCATTTTTTATATCTTGGCTGAAGTTGGGCCTTGATACATTTTGATATTTGACTAAAATTGTCTTGCTGCTGTTGTTTTTCAGTGCACCTTACTGTTGCTGGAAAGAAATTACATCTAGCTGTGTGAAAGTGTAAGTGTAAAAATGCTTTTTGGATGGAAACAAACTTATTTCAAATATGTATTGTAAACAAAAGGAAAGAGAGAAAAATAAAGCAAAATTAAATAAAGAACAATTTTTGATGACACACAGCAGATTAATACCTTCAGGAAGCTATTTTCACAAAAACACAAGTCTTCCAAACTTTCTAGTTTTACAGGTGGGAATGCGAAAGTAAGAAGGAAAGGACAATACTACAACCGGTTGAACCTGCGGGATCACAGCTCCAAACGCTGAGCGTCGAAGGAATGCTCTGAGCTTTGTCGCCTTGAACTCTCCCTCAGGCGGCTTCCAGTTCAGAGAGTCTGAAAATGTAAGCAGAGTTTATGCATACATGGATGTTGGCTTGCAAACTCACTCTTCACCTGCTGTGCAAACATCTTTAGTACTGTCTGCCTTTTCAAGACCTTCCTGGATACCCATCCATCCACCCACCCACCCATCCATCCATCCATCCATGTAGGTCATCAGTCTGTAGTAAAGATTGCCTTAACAATCCATCATTCATTCATGAGCACCTTTTATGATCTCACTTACATCTTAGCTTGTTGAAAGCACTACCCAGATGTGCTCCAACCGAGCATCTGTGTGTGAGTGAGTGGTCCTGGCTCCGCGACAGAAGGGAGCGCAGAAAACAGCCTGGTGTGTTGAAGGGTTTCAGAGGCTTTTTGGAAAAGAGAGCAGATATGGAAACCTGGGTTTTTAGTCCAAATGCTTTTTCTGTCTGGCATGTGAATATTTGTGTGAGAGTAAGAAATTAGAGAGAGTGAGGAGATGGAGAGACATTGAGCCGTGTGCAGTGCTCAGTTTGAAGGGCTCAGATTTGTGTGCAAGAGTGTGCGTTCACAGTGTGTTGGTTTGATTCTCTACTGCTTGTGCAGCCCATTATAAAGCCAAGGTTACATTGAAAATCAATGGCCTAGATGACCCCCCCCCCACTCCCGGGGGGGGGGCCCGGTCTGTCTTTCAGCCACTAGTGCATGATGTGTAACTCAGCAGTTTCAGAGAGACACTCAGTCTGAAAGAAAATGCCCTCTTGAACCTTTAGAGACCACTTTTTCCATCAACAGGAACAACTATAAAAACGTAAACACACATTTAACAGCTTGGTTTTCTACTTATTTCTTTCTTGTTTTTGCACAATATGCATAAGTCAGCTTTCAGAAATACCTAGATGTTCTTAAATATGCTATAAATAGACAGAGGCATGGTGACATGCACATTAAAACCAGTGAATGTCTGTTGAAGCAGCTCCTCCTCATGCTTAAAACAAAAGTCCTCTGAGACATGGATATAAATGCTCCTTCATTTAAAGCTTGCACTTATTATCAGGTCTCTTTCATAAAGATTGAAGTCTGTATTGTACAGTCATGAGCAAGTAAGAGCACAACCGGATCCAACACCAAAATGTAAAACAGTAAAAACTATACTAAAAAACAAAAAAAAAAAACTGAAATTCCTCGTAGACTTGCTGATGGATATGAATTGTGTAACGTTTGCACGTCACCCAGTATAACTGTCAAAGTCATCTGTATGCAGTATTAAAGTGGGAGGTCTGGTTTGTGTCTCCAAGCGACAGGAAGAGAAGAATCTCAAATCCTAGTAAAGATATGAGTCAATGACAATAGTCATATTAATCTCCAAATCTGTACTTCTATCAGCTGTTGAATGTGAAGAAACCCTTTTCTTGATAATTGCTGAAGTTCCTTTGGACTTATTTGTTTCACACAAAAATAAATAAAAATGGTAAATGTGTGTGTGTGTGTGTGTGTGTGTGTGTGTGTGTGTGTGTGTGTGTCTTTTACAATTTTATTGTGACAGCTTCACAAATTTCCATGAGACTATGTTCATTAACATGCTCTGTGTGGTCCTGTAAGTATTGAAAATAAAAATAATTGATATTTAACAAACACATTAAATATCACACACCCACTCTGTGGGTTTAAAAGTTCAGAAATGTATAAAAACATTTGACTCACGAATCAGACGTACCAGTATCGGTATATGTATGCCTGCTTTTTCTTTTCTTTTCTTTTCTTTTCTTTTCTTTTCTTTTCTTTTCTTTTCTTTTCTTTTCTTTTCTTTTCTTTTCTTTTCTTTTCTTTTCTTTTCTTTTCTTTTCTTTTCAAGTGATTTGCTGCAATAAATAAGATATTATACTTGAATGAACATTTATGTGACAAGTCCAAATTATAAATAGCAAAGGACAAAATGATACGTAGTATTTCAAATAAATCGTACTCAACTGTGCGCGTACTTAATGAAAAGCTGCAGAAACAAGCTTTTCAGCACAGTCAGATGTTTGTGCACAGCAGCGCTGAAAAGACTCCGTTCAGGCTATTAACAGGGTCAGTGTCACACTTTTTATTTTGTTTTAATTTATTTTTCCATTTTAGTTTTCTAATCACAAATATTTGAAAAAAAAAAAAAAACAAAACAAACTTAAACTATCATGAGGTAATTTTCTTTTCTTCCTTAAAGATGGAGGAAGTGATGCTTGGAAAAATGGAAAGAATGTGATTAATTTGGAAAGTTTACAAGCCTCTTCCTTCTCTCCTCCATCAAAAACAACGCAGGTGCAGGCGTGACGCAGTCTAGCCTCGGTTAGTGAGTAATGTGGGCATTCGCGTTCCTTCATGTTTCATTTGAATGACCAGGTATCAAACCACCTGAACCGTAAGTATGTGAAACACAAAAGGACAGTCACCCATCCAACAGAAATACAGCCATCATGGGATGGACCTGCACAAGTCACAATCCTTAGTACGTAGCTTCATGTTGCGTTTTAGTCGGATAGTCAAGAGACGAAAACATTTGGTTTCTGAAGCTGCCATAAGATGATCTCAGGCGGTCTGAAGACCATTGTGATGGCTGTTGGGTAGCTCACACTGTATGATGTAAAACAGCTGATCTGGAGGCCACAAGTGTTTCAGAAAGGTCATCCGTCTTCTGCGACAGCCCAAAGTCGTGGAGCGTATACCAGGCATTAGAGATATCTGACACAAAGAAACAAACAGAAACCATTTATTAACAAAATAAGTCCACAAACTAAAATGTTTTCATCGACCAAAACGATCCTGATTTAGATCAGTATGGCATGCTTGGACGCTCTGTGTTTTGTTGGAATGAGAATTACAAGACTATTATTTTAGTCAAGAAAATCCTTAAAATAAGATAGTTTTAACTAGATTTATTCAATATTAGGATTATTTCTAGAGGGGCTGTTTTTGCACTGTAGCTCTAAAATAATTTTACAGTTAGATAAAAGTTAAGAAAAACTGGTATAAAATCCCAACGTTTTTTATTTTGTCGAATGGAAAGAAAAAAAAAAAAAAAAAAAAGCCGACAGTTGGTTCATTATGAGATTGAGAACAGTAATTAGATTTGGTAGTACACATTGTTTGGTCTCACACACACA
This sequence comes from Xenentodon cancila, assembly GCA_014839995.1. NCBI lineage: Eukaryota > Metazoa > Chordata > Actinopteri > Beloniformes > Belonidae > Xenentodon > Xenentodon cancila. Next base: position 13,116,931 of record CM026218.1, read on the forward strand.
ACACTTAAAAGGTCTTTCCACCCACTTAAGACCTTCTCAATCCCTTATCTATAATGCAAGACTATGACCACTCAGTTTAACCCCCAACTAGTCTGCTATTACTCTGAGGGGCAGCAGGTGGTGGATGATGGAGCCCTTCTTTCTTCTGCTTTGTCGTACACTCATACCACCGCACATCCACTTGAGCTTCTTGTGCATCGGCGCTGCACAGAGGAGCATACGGCTGTGCTGAAGAAGACAAAAGGAGCCGGGAGGTTTAATGTGAAGTGGAGATGCCCAGATGCTCGTCCATTCCCTCTGTCATTAATTTTAGGACTCCTGCTGAATGACTGCTGATTCCACACTAAATTGTGCTCACTGGCAGCACTCTCCCTCTGTCCCCCACTGACATCACAAAAAAGAGCGTTTTCTGCCAAATCCGTTTGGTTTGTAGCTACTATAAGTCAAACTTGAAATGAAAAGCACATGTCAGACATGTTTAAAAGTGAGGCAGAGAGAAATCATGAACTGAAGAGTCTCACTCAGCTGTGTTTATCACAAGGATCAGTGAACCAGCCTGGCAAATGTTACACGATGGGTCAGGTGGGGGGAGAAAATTATATTCAAATAATAAAATAGATTTCTGGCGTACAACTTGCACAAAAATGTTTTTTTCCTTTTGATGAGGTGGTCACCAGACGGCATCTCTGCCCTTTTTTCCCCTTTCTTTTCCTTTTTTTTATTTTTTATTTCTAGATGCGGCGAGTTGTTTGCATGGCAACAAGCTCAGCGTGTTCTCCGGTCACATCAGTCCCTGAGTTACGATTTACCCTGGATGAGAGCAGTTTACAAAGTTCAATTTTCAATATGAATTTCAGTTCAACAAAATTGAATTAGCAGTGCAGCTTTGCTGTCAATTGATTTTGGGACTATTATACATAAAGTGCAGTGCGACAGACCCGGTAATGTTGTTAGAATAGTATTAACATGTCAAAAATTGATCAGAGACCAGCTTGAAGATGAAACTCAGGTCTCCAGCTTCATAACACTAAATGAACTTATTGCAACAATTAATGAAGTATTTTTGAATTGAATTGAGCTGAATTGTATTGTAGTGCCAAAACAGTCAAGGAGAACCAGCAAGTGGAGCTGAGTTGTGAATGTCCGATTTTCTTTAATCATATATGATAAAACTGTTCCTGTCATTGACAAATGACTTACCTCTGTTGGTGTAAGGCACTGACTCATTCAGTGGCCAATGAGCTACTATTGCTCAGTTATGTCCCGCCTCCCCGCTCTAGACTGACATGGCACTAACTTTACATTTATTTCAGATTTCCAAAAAAAAAAAAAAAAGCACAACTGAACAAGATGGTTTGAAAACTGATATGGTTTTAGATCTGATGACAAGAAAAGAAAAGTGTAACTGATGATCGCAATCCGGGTTTGAGATTTAATTTCTTGGTTACAGATTTTGGGTTTTGACTTGACACCGTAACAATGACTCTGTAGCCTCACCCATTTCTAGATAACCTGGATGACGGCGTCAGGGACTATTACCTCACACTAGTGGTGAGGGGGTTTTTTTGTTGTTGTTTTTTGTGGTTTTACTAATATGACTCCCAAGAGGAAACATCCAGACAAGTCTTGCTGGATTTCAACGGCATTAGTAATAAACCTTTTCAGCTGATTGTGCAACTTGTTTTATTTACACAGCAAACAGGGTGAGAGTACTGAGGGAAATGCATCAGGAATAACACATTCATGTTAATTTGGCGGACGTTTGATTGCTGACTTTGTGGCAGCACAACAAACGGACGTGGACGTCTGTACACTGAGTGATTAGCTCGGAGTATCGATATTTATAGACTGGACTTGATTGTTGTCTGATAATCATCTGGACAAAACGTAGCAGCAGTACTTTTTAATATTTGTGGTTGGCGTCATTCTTACGTTCGGGTCGTTGCTGAAAAAAATAGTTACTCGGTAGTATTTAATTTTACTCACATCTCATCAGGAATTGTTTTGAAAAAGAGGAAATGTTTCTAGAAGGGCATGACGAGGACAAACAGGACTTTAAAAATTAATGAACATTATGGAGCTGTGATGGAGTCTGCCGGACAGACGTGCCATAAGTGAGGATTAATGATGATTTTTACGGGCTGACATCTCAAGGTGTGTGCATGTGTTTCTTCTGAATCATGCAGCTCTTGTTAAAGATATGACGCTTGTCTCTTATCAGCCGCTTCACAGCTTTGAGCTAGACTAAGCAAAAGCATTTCTGAAAATACAGCGCATGGGTTTTAATAATTACTTTCACGAGTTCAGGCAAAATGAGAAAAAGGGAATATCTCCTGAGTTTTAAAATGCACTAACAAGATTTGCCATATTTAACGCAGAATAGATACAACGCCTACCTTCATTTCATAATTAAGAAACCTGCCTGGTGGGGCTCATTAAAGTTTGCTCATTTACGAATTATGCTTAGTAAAAAAAGCCTATATTCCGATAAATCAAGATTTATTAGATTATACAGTCAGCTGAAAATTTAAAAATGCCCAGAAACAGTGAATGAAGAAGCGAGTGAGAGAGTGAGAAACAACAGTTTACAAAAGGTCAAAACACCAGATGGTGATGGTGGTGGCCTGTAAGGATCATCCTTCCTGTGGAAAACCGAAGCCGTTTTTTGTGGCTTGTAGAGCACACGTGCATGTTTCTTATGCTGTCTCTTTTATTTACACAGTCAGCACTGTGTTAAAAACCCGTACAGTGTGTTTTTGAGTAAATCATTAGGGAGTGAAAATTGTTGGAAGTTCAGTTCCTTCCATCTGTCATCTCTCTACGAGGGTGAGCTAGCGGAAATTTATGATGAAATCTAACACAACTGAGTGTCTGTTCAGGACCTAACTATGATTTTGGAAAATCACCACACACTTACTTGTGATATTATAGCTGCACCACCTTTCAACACTCCTTTACTTGCCTTGTCTAAAATTAGCAAGGCTGCATTCATTTGTCATTTGCCTCGAGGACACATTCGTCTTTCCACTGAGGAAAAGCCATGCAAACATTTATCTATGTCCTCACCATCAACGACTTTCTTTCATCCTAAAGTTGTTCTCCTAAACATCAGGTTTCCTTGAATATATATATATATATATATATATATATATATATATAGATATATATATATATATATATATAGATATATATATATATATATATATATATATATATATATATATATATATATATATATATATATATATATATATATATATATATATATATATATATAAATATGAAAAAAATGTCTGGACACTGTCCAGATTTTTCCCACCACACTCTATTTCTGTCTGATGATTTGTCTCCTGCAAATAATCATTTCTGGTTGTCTTTAATTGCATTTCTGTTGGTTTGTCAGTGTCAGAATGTCACCGCAGACATTCTGAATACTGCAAATTAAAGGTGAACTAAGAGGCCGAACGCATGTCTACCAACTGGACAATCTGATGCATTCATCGACGTGTGATTGCATGCAGTATAAGAGAAAAAGCACTGCATCAAATTAATTGAAAAGAAATCCACAGCACCTAAGTGAGTGCTGTGTGAATGGGTGAGTGTGATTCGATGTGTAAAAGTGCTTTGAGCGGTCAGCAAGGCTGGTAAAGCTCTAGATAAAAGAAGTCCAAACACCATTAGTTAAAATCTTTTTTTCTTATCTGATAATAAAATAGGTGTTCTGAGATTAAAAGTGGGGGAAAAAAAACTGGCAACCAGAGCAAATGATGCTCCAGCGAACCACAGACAGGGGGAGGTTTCTTTTTTCCTTAGGGAATACTGAGGGGGGTGGGACGTAGGATGCAGGTCTCTGTGGTTTGTTGAACTTTTGTTCAAAATCAAAAGATGTGACCTCATGCAGAAATGACATACCCACTTACTTATGTATTTCTGTTGGACAGGTACCCGTCTTTTCACCTTTATAAATATTAGCTATATTTCAGGTGTTGTGATGTCGTTTCGCTTGCGTGAAACACGAGAACAACCCTGGTTATTTCAGGTTTGTGAGCGGGATCGAATCACACTCGTGGCCTAGTATGGTACTTAGCTGGTGGTGTGTTTTCAAGCCTGCTGAGTTGGGATTCTGGACATGTGGTTTTTGATTGAGGTTAGAAGGATCAGGCTGTGCCCTTTCAAAATTCATCACATTCTTCCAAATGTTTCAAGTATCTCCTATACGCCACTTTTAAGGAGAGATTTATCTAGTGCTGATAAACTCGTCTCCTATATTTGAAATCTTATTTATAACCCGGTACTAAAAAAACGCTTCTACTTGAAAAAAGATGCTTAATATTCTCTGCTTCCAGCTATGTTGTGGTGGGAAAAAAATTTAAAAATAATAATAGATTCTGTGTCACTTTTAGCTCTTTTGAAAATTGATGGAAATAATTGGTAGTTGAATCCCACATCTGCTTCCTGGATCAGCACATCCTGCCTCTTTTGTCTGTCTAATGTGTCTGGTTTGTGCACTGCTTGTCAAATTTAATTCAAAAGTGGCAATTATTGGTGACGTTCCCAGTGTGTTATGCACTTTAAGTATTGTGTTTTTAAGTGCAGCAAAGACTATCACATTCCAGCTTTTGTCCCAGCCTCTGTGCACCTGACTTTCACTGCGTGTATCTCATCGTCGTGAGATGCTTGAGACAGTTTTTCTAGATCATCTAGATCAACAGCATCCTTGGGAAGGTGCAAACTCTATGAGAGATATCAGTCTGAAGTAGCATAAAAGTTAATCATATAAAAAAAAAGGCTCCATGGGCACAAACAGCAGACAAGAGAAAGGACAGCTTTTTGCATCAAACCTCCAACGTATGAAAACCCCATCAGGAGTCACAGTGTGGTGCTGCTGTTTCTCATACCACGCATTTAGGAACAGGAACATCCTTTAATTTTATGTACATATTTCACTTTCAAGCTGCCGTTCTACCTGTGAGACAACAAGCAAAAATCCAATTCTGCATGATTGTTGGAAATGCTCAAGCAGAACCTTTAAATGGCACTGATATCGACCTTTCAGACAGCTGGATACGTGCCGCACTCCTGCGTCTTTCATGAGTGTGATCAGAGAGTTTTAAACAGAGACAGATGGACTGATCCTGATACAACAGCAGCAGTCCTCCCTGGAGGGGCATCAAGCTACAGACCCCAGCGGGGGTCACAAAAGCTCGTAGATCTATACGCATTAGCTGCTGCTCGACCGCTGAACATGGATTAGCTGACATCATGGAACCTGCGGCGTGCGGTCTGGCCCCGCGTGTGCGCGTGTCAGTGTGAATTTGCTCATTTGATGATGAGTCAAGTACTGCCATTGTCCAAGATTATGCAAATGCAGTTTTACGAGGAACTGAAGCAGAGTTCATTTATAAGCATGAATGATTTCCCTGTTTCCTATATTTGAAGTGTATTACTCACATCATATGTGTGAATTTATATCATTAAATGCTACGCTTTTAAACAATTTTTCTATGTTTGCTGTTCTACGTGGATTGCAGGCTGAAAGATCGAAAACAGCTGCTGCCCAGAGGCAGAATAAATATACATACGGCAGTTTTTTTCAACAACAAAGACGTCTTTTAATCCTCTCACAAGTATATTCGTATTAAGATTTGAGTTGTACGTACAGCTAAGGCAGTCAGTTCAGGTTTGGAAACACTTTCAGCCATGCTTGAGTCGACTGTATAATGTAGTGAAAACAGTCTGAGGGTTCACTAACAACTGCCTAAGTTGTATTGTGCCATGACTAAGCACGACTGGCCCTCCCTTCAGGTCCCCCCGCTGGCCTCCACTCACATGACCTCAGTCTCACTTGTACTTGACAATGATTGCCACTTGTACGTACAGCATCGGGTTGTTACATTAATTGCCCGTTTGGTTGCTGGAAGTGCACACACCCTCGCAGAATCAGCACAACGGAGAACAGCCCACAAAATTGGATTTTTTTGTTTTCCTCTGCTTAGATGCAGGCCTTTTATATTTTTAATTGTCACGAAGAGCAGCTGCATTTACATATCATGGATATGTTGTGTGCACGCCTACTCCACGTACATGTGCAACCACACTGTCCCCCATCGCACCTCTTCCAAACGGGCCGGAGGCTTCGGGGTCAGAAGTGTGTGGGCCCGGTACGGATCACTTCGCGTGAGTGCAGAGAGTAATTGAAAGTGCCCAAAAAGTCATTGACTGTCCCGCACTTGAAGAAATTTCTAAATCCTGACCACCTTCTCTTTCTTCTGGGAAGAAAAACAACTTCAACTGCCCAAATTAATCAATGTTTTCCGAGCAGCAATACCTGACTGGACTCAAATAACATTCACGCATTAACAATGTAATAATGTGCAATATTCTCATGTAGAACATTAATGTGCTTTTATGTATTATCTAATGTATTTATTAATGTGTGGAATATGCTGAGTGGATGAGAAATACGCATGTTAATTTTACTGTATTGTGTTATTTCTTTTTAAAACCATGTAATGACACTTTGACAACAACCCTTCATGTTAGTGGACATCGTTTTATGGTTAGGGTTAATAAAAAATCAGTCCCTGAGTACTTTTGTCACATTTAGAAATAAAAGCAAACTTGGTTAGGAACAGAAATAAATGATCCTAAGAGCCAAACAGATTTTTTTTTTATTCTACCACCATCCATCACCTTCATTGGCTCCGTATTTACAGGTCTTACACTGATGAACTCACGGACATAAGAAGTCAGATATGAATAAATAAATGATTTATGGGCTTGTTTGGGAGGGAGAAAAGATACAGGAAGTGATCTACTCGGCTTTAGTCCTCAAGAGCATGAAATGTTTGAAAGATTTAAAACATCCAATCACCTCAGGGAAAGTTCCTGAAGATCCTGAAGGCTCCGCATTCACAAGTACAGTTTACTGCTTGAGATTTAGTTTAAAAGTCAAAAAGATTATTCTAAACTTATTGTAAATTAATATTACAGCTGCAGGAACCTTCGTCATGTGCAAGAAATCATGGCATTCTTCTCTGTCTTCTCCTATCCAGCTTCCCCCATAGCCTGGAAAAATCACATTCCTTAAAACGACGCTTCAACATTTCAGCTGTTTGAACCTGCTTTTCTGCATCTATTCTTAGTATTAAACGCTTCAGCATTCTTTCGCAGGACGCAGTTAAAGTCAAACAGTCATGTCAGTCATGTGAAAGACGCTTCAGAGAGCCCGGGCTGAGGCTTGAAGTCCTGAGTAGTTCTGATTAATCAAGGACTCTCAGCAATTTTATTTCAACAAGTCAGCTTCAGTCGTCTCATCATCGCCACCCTATCTGTGACAAACCGAAGTCTGCTGCAGGTTAATTAACGCTCTGGCTCTTAACTAGCATGGCTGAATCCATATTTTCTTCGACTCTGTTGTGATTGAAAAGTCGCAGTTAGCCGTTGTTAATATTCACCCAGTTAAAGACGGTGTGAAACGCAGGAGAGAGCGCTCAGGTAAATCCTTTGTAATAACATGAGGTGTGTCGGTAAATACGTCTTTCGTTGTTTTGCAACAGTGGCTGAATAGAAGACATAACTTTGCATAGATGCGGCGTGCACACAGACCCGGGGTTACTGCAGAAGCGCTCAGTCAGCACATCTGCACGTTGCTTCTTTCACTGAGTCTGATTCTCCTGCTCGGACTAGTTTTTCATTATATTGATTAAAAACTGCGTGGCTCGGATCTCTTGTTTTATTTCCAATTCGAACGATGTGTCTTGCTCTGGCCAATGGCTTTTGAAGAGTCTAACAACGCAGAGGACAAGACCTTGAACTTTATACCCGTCTGTTTGGTCACAGTTTCCTTCTGATACAGAGGTGGTGCTAATGGTGAGACGCAGAGCGACAGCTGGGTTTGTGTATAGAGCAGGGATATAATGATTATGGAATTTTAGCACACACTTAATGACCATATGGATGTTTCAGTGAATGATTTTATTGTCTTTCTGTGGTAATTTGTACGCCACTATTAGCCTACAGTGTAAGCCTACGAGAAAGTCAATAATTCATTTAGCGCTAATGAAGAATGAAAGCCAGGCATTGCGAATTAATTCAGCAAAATTAATCAACTCTTTGCCCGTGAGGCTCTAAAACAAACAAAAATGGTTGAAATGTCACGTTTGCAATAGAAGACAGATTTAAAATAGGGTAAAACAACATGGAAATATTTACTTAGTTAGTTTAGTCCTTATCTTTTCATGCAAACAAATTAACTAATGATAACTTATAATTATTATCTGAGATGACTGTGATTATGTGATTAATTGTGAATTGTTATAGTCTTCTCGTTTTTTTTCAGTCACTACCCACAGCTTGTGACCGTAGATGAGGGAAGGGACTTAGACCAACTGGTAAATCGCAAATTCAAGCAGCAGAAATGAGTTTCCTCTGAAGGGTGTCTCTCCCTTAGAGATATAGTGAGAAGCTTGGTCATCTAGGAGGGGCTCAGAGTAGGGCCACTGCTCCTCTGCGTCGAGAGGAGACAGATGATGGGCCTTGGGCATCTGGTGAGGATGCCCCCTGGACACCTCCCTGGTCAGGTCTTCCTGCCCCATTGGGAGGAGACCCTGGGAAGGACCCAGCACACACTGGAGGGAGTATGTCTCTCGGCTGGCCTGAGAACGCTTTCGGGTACCTCCAGATGAACTGGATGACGTGGCCAGGGAGAAGGAAGTCTGGGCTTCCCTTCTTAGGCTACAATCTGACCCCGGAATAATGGAAGATGTATGGATACTAGATAGCCTTCTATGAACACTTTATTGGGACTGTCGGATTCACCTTTACTGTCTGCTCCAACCAAACACTAAAAAGGAAAGTGGATGTGAGTTTCCCATGACCGACAGGAGCAAGAATTATTGAAAGAGACATTAGATTGCATTTTATTTTTACATTTTTTTTAACCACAGTGAGACTAAATATATTCATAAGACATGTTTTGCTTCGGGGCAAAACTCTAACAACACAGCTCACACAAAAGATAAATCTGTCTGGGTTTGTTTTTGTTTTTTTTTTAATGCAGTGCCTCCGTGTCCCTTTCCAGGTGGGTCAGCGTGTGTTGATCATGTAGATTTAGAATAAGAACATTGGAGCTTTGTTCATCTTTAACTGTCTAGGATAAGATTTAAGTCCACTATACATTTCTAAAACCTGGAGACAATACAAAGCAAGACTAATCAACAACATTGTTGATAAGAAACCTTTGTCATTATTCTAAATAACAAATTGTCTAGCTTCATTTGGTTTTTAACTCTACAAATCTAGGCAATACTGAGACTTGTGCTATTAGTAAATAAAATAATTATATATCCAAACCAATCATGCTTTGTGTAAATAACAGCAAAGAATAAAAAGAAAAAAGAAAAACATAAAACATAAATAAAAAATAAAAAAAATAAAAAATTCCAAATCATTTTTGATGACTCATTTAAGAAAAGTAAAAAAATAAATAAATAACATTAAAAAAATAAATAAAAAATAAATATATATATATATATATATATATATATATATATATATATAGATATATATATATATATATATATATATATATATATATATATATATATATATATATATATTTATATATATCAGTTTACACTAATGAGATATGCGGTGGTGGGGGCCCAGTCCTCTGCGGAGCTGAGACGCTGCCGTTTCTCGGCACAGAACGTCATATTATGCTCATAAATGAGTCTCTATGGAGTGAAACTGCTCAGGGTTCAGAGGGTTAAGGTTGTAGTAAAATCTAATTTGTCGCATATTTCAGCTTCAGGCGTGTGAAACATCTGAAATATTTAATGGCCAGATAGAATAGCCAAGTGTTTGGCCAACACCAAATTGTCCAGAGATCTGATTTGTTCAGTAACTCTTAACATCTGGTTTGGTGGAGATGTGCTCACCTCTGACTAACTCCTTCAGCAATGAAACGCGTTGTCCGCAACTACACACAAATAAAACAAGCAAATGTCTGCTTTAAAAAAAAAAAACCTATTTGGAAAAACAGCCTTTAAATATTGCTCTTTTTATGCCTACATTGCTTTAAGTGTAAATGGTATTCATTTGGGTTTCATAGTTATTTACTGGTGAACACTTTTTTGTGAAGTTGCCTAAGCTCTGTGTTTGGTGACAAAAGCATTTAGTGTGGAAGACAAAGAGGGAACGGCAGAGGGACTGTTGTCCTCTCTGGACAGGAATGTGTCCCCTTGCCCTGGTCACAATACTCTTTTCTGTCTGCCCCCCCCCCCCCTGAACAAAAAACAACATGCCGCTCTGAAATACCAGGTGACACTTTGTGTGAGCTGTTCATTATATCACTGTCACATGTCAGATTTTTGGCTTATTGAAGATCGTCAGGCGCAGACCAGGAGTTTGCAGACAAAGCCCCTCTGTTTGTTTCAAAAGCAATGAATCACACCCACTCGTAGTCATCTGCAGTGCGAGTCAGTACGGGGTAATTAAATTCAGTCATAATCGTTACCTCTGAATGCGCTCCTTAATGAATGCGCTCCTCGCTTTGGGTTAAAAAGTTAACTGTTCACACAGTAATGAAGCAACGCACAATCAATACATCATTTGTGTATTTTTTTTTGTTTTTCTTCCACATAGGTTCACCCTACTACGACAACGTGCGGCCATTAGCTTATCCAGACTCAGACGCTGTGCTCATCTGCTTCGACATCAGCCGTCCAGAGACAATGGACAGCGTGGCGAAAAAGGTCAGTGTCCCATTAGTGGAAATGTGAGCATTTCATCTTTTTCTGACACACCTGACACATCAAGGCACATTATGGAAACAAGAGCAGCCACTGGGTTTATTCTGGTAGAAACCTCTTCTTTTTCTCTCTATATCAATAGTTCCTTTATAGTGCATCTATACTTCAAGACATGGGATCTAAACTTTACACTGCCACTTAAACTCAACATTTGAGTTTCCTTTGTCCACAATCAAGAGGCAGCAGGGTTCAAAGGTGGGCTCAGTCCACCCTAGTCTGCATCTTGCCCACAAAAGACGAAGTGTTATAGCACAGAAAAATCGTATTAATGATGCAAAAAACAGCTGATACCCAATGCAACTTAACTATATTTATAAAGCACTTTAAAAACAACACCAATGTGACCAAAGTGCTGAACACAAACATGGGTTCAGAGAAAAAACATTTAAAATAAAAATGAAAAATATGTAAAACAAATATTAACGTAAAAGCATAAAACATAAATGAAACAATAAGATAAAACACTAAAACTAAGATCTCAAACTAATTTAAAAGCCAAAGTGAAAAAGTATGTTTTGAGAAAGGATTTAAAAACAGGAAGCGAGTTTGTCTGCCGGATATGTAAAGGTAGCTCGCTCCACAATTTTGAGCCAGCGACTGAGAAAGCGCGGTCACCTCCAATCTTCCTCTCAGTCTTAGAGACGACTAACAATAACTGATCTGCTGACCTGAGGGAGCGTGAAGGAGTGTATGGCTAAAGCAGGCCAGACAGATACAGAGCGGGACCATAGAGATATTTAAAGACAAATAAAAGAAAAATCAATGTGCAAACGAACTGGGAGCCAATGAAGTGATGGTAAAATTGGAGTAATATGGTCTTGTTTCCTTGCACCAATTAAAAGTCGGGCAACAGCATTTTGAACTAACTGCAGCCGAGCAAGTGATTTCTGGCTAACTGCAATGTAAAGTGCATTACAATAATCTAAATGTGTTGTGATTAAAAACCTGGATTGAAATCTCAAAGTGATGTTGGGAAAGAAAAGGCTTAACTATGACCAGTTTCCGTAGGTGAAAAAAGCTGGACTTGACCACCAAAATAATATGAGTATTAAAGGTACAGTTGATGTCCAGTTTTACATCCAGGCTTCTTGCTGTAGGTTTCACATGTTTGCTTAAGAAGCCCAAGTTGACATGCACCTTAGAGGCATCGCTAGGTCCAAATAACATGACCTCAGACTTATCCTGATTAAGGTGTAAGAAATTAAGTGCCAGCCATGCCTTAATTCAATACACATCAATACACTCTAGTAATTGCTTAGCAGAGTAAGCTTTTTCATGCTTCAGCAGAATATATGTTTGGCTGTCATCAGCATTAAAGTGGAATGAAATTCCATGTTTTTGAAGAACTGATTCAAGCGGAAGCAAGTATAATGAAAAAAGAAGAGGGCCAAGAATAGAACCCAGAGGCACTCCGCATGTAAGAGGTGCTCTGGAAGACTCCACAGCTCCCAGACGAACACAAAAATTCCTATCAGTTAAGTAGGACCTGGACCAGCTTAATGCCCACCCAGGTCCCAGCACTGGAGATGTTCAAAAGCAAAAAAAAAATGTTTCCATTACATTATTGTGAATTAACTGGATTATCGATTATCTGAAAAACCACCTCATGAAGGCGTTAAAAAAAAAGGTATTTTTGACATTTTTCATTTTTTTTTTCAAATTCTAGGTGTTTACATTACAGATTTTTCTTTGCATTATTTAGGTTTTGTGCAACTCTAATGAAAATGGAGACATGATAAAAAAAAACATTTTTTTCTGGTATGCACCGTCACCCCTTTGTGATTGCTGTGCAGCAGATAAACGAAGGTTTGACATGCTGGAGGACGTATCTTTTTGTTGCGTTTTCAGCATCATCTCCACCAGGTCTCATGAAATAACATTACATTTAGTGCTCAAACTTGGATTAAATTGCCTCTAAGACAGTAAAGTCTGCATAAAATACAGTTGTTTTTTTTTTTTTAAACCTTAAAGTGCAATGGTGGATGGTCAGATCAGTATCTACAGTGTCCTACAAAAAGCTTATTGCCTACCTTTTATTTGTACCGAATCACCCAAATGTAGCTACTGGAACTGAACCTGGTTTGACAATTGTATTCACTTTTGAGATAAAATGTGTCTTATGTACATTCAGCATTAATAGATTGATGTTATTGTTGACCACATTATATATTATAGATCATAGTCATAGATACTATTTCTTTTTGTTCATTAAAACATTGCAAAGGTTGTTGGTAGTAATGAACAAATAAGAGTCCAATATTCCCTCTCTATAAGTATAAACGTGCTTTTGGATGCAGTCTCACACTTATTTCCTCTCATTCTTTAAGTTGCATGCTAAAGTTTATAAAAAGTGTTTATGCTCTGGAAAATATCAACCTCACTTAGCAACATATACAATCAAAATGTCAGGTGTTGATAAAGGTTAACATCTTGCAATAAGGCAGGTTTGTCTGGTTCGTTAAAGATTCCTTTTGTGTTTCCTGCGTCCTACTGGACTCACAGCAGTCTGACCAGCACTTATCCATGCTGTACCCTCCTATTTGATTTCTTGCTTGTGTTGTACTCTTAGATGTAAATCGCTTTGGAAAAGAAGCGTAGTTTTAGTGGATATAAAGTTTTTAACATATAGATGTGGTAATTTTGTATATGCTCAAAAAACTGGTAGCATCATGAGTGATTATTTCCACTTTGGCATTTATATGAGAATGATCTGAAAATATCCAATTAACTAATAACAGCTTGATGTTAAATATGCATTCTTTACCTTGATGCAACATTGACTTCAGGATGTCAAAGATGTCAAAAACACACTATTATTTTGTTCACTTAAATGAAATACTGAAAATATTTACAAGAAATATTTACAAGACAAGATTAACATTAAACCTCTGTCTTTTATTTTTATTTATTTCATGTTTCTAGTTCTTCAGAACTAGACACAGCACAGAAATTACTGTTTTTAGTTGGTAACCTTCTAGTTTTGCAACACTTTTAAAAGAAACTGAAAAAAGAAAAAAAAGGCCTTAGGCTGTTATCAGTTAGAATAAACTTGACAAAACTGCATAAAATGACAAATAAAGCTTTCATTATTCTTTTACTTTTGTTTTTTTTCAGTAAAATTAAGATAGAAATTTTACCGCCAACCGTGTGTGACTGTTGAAGATCAAAGCCTTATCCCGGGGTGTTGACCTTGTTTCAGTCCGCAGACATTCCTCCGGTCTGGGCCATCATTCATCAGTGACATCATCAATTCAAGACAAACACCTACCTTTCATGGTGGACCAATTCCCACATCTACAGAGGGTTTATTTGAAAGCTAACTTGTGACCTCGTTAAATGACCTCAACAACCGTTTTGAATAAACTCATTTGACAATGGACGCACAGGATGCCAAAATGACGTTTTGATAATTCGCTTTATTTTAAGCTTGGAGGGACAGCAGAAGTCACTTAAACTCCGTTAACCTCCTCTGATTTTAGTATTCAGTGTGCCATCACATATTGTGGCCCTTCTCTTGAGTTTTTCTTTAGATTTATTTTCTATCTGCAAGCTTTGATTCTCAAATAACACCCTTGCAGTAACACTTTGTATTCTACCAGTTCTGACAGTCTTCAGCCTAATCAGTGTTTGCACTCTTCAATTTTTCTTTTGGAAAGGCTGTTATTTCTGAGCATTGCACAGCCACAAAAATACACCTTGATTCCTTATTACTTGATTTTTGGAGGCTTTGTTTCCATTCCCAATCTTTCATCAATCTACAACTCCCATGTTAGACGTCTGTTGTTGTCTGCGTATCTCAAACATAACCTAAATGCTAATCCAGTGAACTCAGCTATGACGCTCTTTAATGCTTCAGTCCTTCTGTCTCTGCCTACATTATCTTGCTGTTTATTTTTTTTTTTCCTGACAGCTTTAGCAGCATCTTCTCTTTCTCCCTACACCCACTGCTTCATTTAAATGTCAGAGTATCCGTGAATGAAATGTTAAAGAATATGAAAGATGCTACACATCCTGTCACATTCTGTCCCACATGATCATTTGACTAAATAGAGGAAAGACTGAACCACAACGCAAACAGGCACAGTTAAATTAACATAAACTGAAGCAGCTGGTCAGACTCTCTACAGTTAGACTCCAGCGACTACACTTCACATTTAGACAAGTGACAAAAGTGGAAAATTAATATATCAGCCATGGGTATAGTAAACGTATTGATAAATGAAACAGAAGCTTCATCGTACTCTAAAGGATTTCAGCTGGATGAAAGATAACTAACATCCCTGCATGACGCAGCCACGCGCGTCGTCACCTCATTGTTACTCTTCTGCTGATCTGGGTTTCTTGTTTTTATGAGTCTCTGTGTGAACCTAATGCTGATTAATTTCTTTATGTTTATTCACCAAAAACATATCATTACATTATATGTGGTCTATATTAGCTAGTCATTATATAAAATCACAATAAGTGTCACATTTTCTAGTTTTGACCTAATGAAGCACTTTTAGGTCAGTCATTCTGAATACATCATTCGGTAGATAACACTCCAGCTTACTTTCCTTAATTTGTCACTGACTGAATTAACTCTGCTCAAGTTTTGTTGTTTTTTTTTTGGGTTTTTTTGTCCTTTTCTACTTCATTTTGGACCTCAAACCAGTGACACTCCAACACTATAAAAACTAATTTCTGTGAAAGTAAAAAGTCCTTGTTTTAAGAAAACTAGTTCACATGAAATGTGTCACTAATCACTCAGTCGAACAAACCCTGTTACTGACACAAAGACAAGATAACCGAGATATAGAAGGGGAGGAGCTCGCTCTCCGTGTTTTGTTGATGTTTTTGTTTTAAATATCAACCAGGGATGATGTCATACAGAAATCGCTTACCCTACCTTTAATGTTTGTATACATGGGAGAAATTTTAAATGCATCTTTCTGCTATTTGACCTCAAACATGTTCTCTACAGAGTCATCTGTATGAATGTTATTACGAATGTTAATTTAAGAATGCTATCTCACAAGCATGAATGCACAAATTCAGTTTCATTTTCGAGTATCTAAACAGCACGTGTGGTGTGGAATAATAGATGTAGGCAAAATGTGATTTAAAATAATAATGCTGTCTGTGTAACACTAGTAGCAGCAGAGCTGTGAGCTAAATACTAATGTCAGCAGAATAATATGCTAGAAAATGTAACTGTTAGTCTGATGAACCACAACATGACATCAGCTCATAGATGAAGTTAGTAACTGAGTCTTTTTGTTACAGCTCGACATCCTGAGAGAGGTTAGATTCTGACATCAAAGTAGACGTTGGCGCTCTCAGGCGTCATGTTTTGTGATGTGAGACTTTAAATATTTGTCTTTCACGGCGTGAACATGACACTCGCGCATTACACACTTTTCACATGTTCTCACAGCGCGGAGCTCTTTTTTTCTTTTTCTTTTTTTTTGTGTGCAGTGAAAAACAAATTCACAACTGATGATGCTGCGGTGTGAACTGAGACTGACACTGCTACAGCCAGCTTGATTTTGTTGCCAGATTTAGCAACTTTTCAAACACCTTTGCAACTTTTTCTTTTTTTTTTTTCCCATCAAACCAGTGACTAGTGAGAAAACTAGTTTTATAAGAAACATTCGCAGTTCTTCCCCAGAAGAGCGAGGTCTCTCCACCTCTGTTTGCTCCAGGTTTGTCTGCAAAATGCTTTAAGTGTGAAGCTTTGTGAGGCAGTGGATTAATTGAGAAAACATTTTAGAGATTTTATCATTTTTGTAACATTCAGTCTGACAGATAATCATGTCAGCATATGATTGCAAAATGAATGCACACATGTTGCCTTTAATTTCTTTGAATAGTATGTTTGTATGACATTATTACAACGATATCTGATGAAATCAGGGTTTTATATTTATACTGTAATACTCAGAATGCTCTCATAGTGGCTGCGTGTTGAAAAGAAAATGTGCACTTTTATCATTCACTATATCAGATTTGTTTCACCATCTAAAAAGAAAATCTCAAAATGGTTATGCAGCATGTCAAGAGCCTAGATACTATTTTCTTTTCTTGCAATATCGGCCTTGATAATTTTATGTTTAGCAGCTGAACAAGCTCCGTTTTGCAAGTGCAAAACAAAGTAGAACTTAATCCAAAAAGGCAGTGTTGGAAAAATAGTGATTTTACCAACTAAACTGGAAAATATTGAAGTCCGATGGCATTTTTGATACCAAGCTTAAAATCTGTTGCAACAATGAAAGGATAACATTTTAGTTTTTTTTTTTCTTAAAAGCATAAACAGTACCAGCTTTCCCAGCCATCCTGGTTCTCTTCCCCTTTGATACCAAGAATTTGTCTGGTTTCTCTGGATTGGACTTTGCTTTTCATGGGCAGAAGTAGCAACGGATGCAAAAGAACCTGCCTCTGGATGTCATTTCATGTGCTTGGAAGCAATCAGAGAAACAAAGCATGTGACTTTGCAATCAGGAGAGTATCAACAAAGCACTTCCAAAAGGGCGTGTGGTGGTGTAGGACAGTCGGTGAATGGCTGTTGTTGGTTTTACTGTTAAGAAACTTGTTGATCCAAGTTGTTATTAAAATTTCTACAGCCAAATTTGTTGTTTTGAATAGTGGCTCTTAAGATGCTAGACGTTCTTACTCATTTCATCAACTTTCTTGTGGTCATTTTTAAAAAGAATTCCACAATTACGTAGATGTTAAGCTTCAAATTAGGCAATCTTTCTAAAGTCAGGGTTCAGAAGTATCATTCTCCCGCCTTTCATCAAAATTATGTAACTTGTGATGTGATAAAAGCCCAACAAGGTGGAAGTTCACAAACCAGTAGCTGACGTCTTCATTTATTCATCTCTATTCATATCTGTTTTCTGCTGAGCCCACTGTAGAAAAGAAAACAGTGGGAGCATGAAACTTAGTAGAAAGAAAACTGTTTCAAAATTTCAGAAATGATATTTGTTCAAATTTAAACATTCCTTATATTAGAGGACAGATGGTGAGAGAATGGATCAATAGTCATGTGACTGGACATCACTGGAATCAGTCTTAAAAATCCATATGCATTTTTTTCTCATACGACCCCTTTCAATGAAGTCTCTGCTTCTGACTTCTTTTTTAAGTTTACCCCAGAGATTAAGGCTTCATTTTCAGTAACTCATTATTTGAGCTATACAAATCAATAGCCAGCTTCCTGGCCTCCAGTTCGCCATAAAGATGCTGCCACAGTATATGTCATGATATAAACCTAACTATTCAATTTATGTCAATTTATTTAATTGACAAGTGTTTTCAGTGATTCGCTGTGATTCACTGTTGACATCCTTATTCATATATATATATATATATATATATATATATATATATATATATATATATATATATATATATATATATATATATATATATATATATATATATATAAAGTAAAAAAATGTCATTTTGTTCTTTTGATAAAGCAGACTCTCTGCACCAAGAGCTCACATTGTTTTGCTTCTTTATGCACAAGCTCTCAACAGAAATGCAGACAATAAGTCGCTCTTTCCGTGGGCTCTTTGTGACTCATCTAAACTGCTGCTGTTCACCAGTTGATCACAGTTACGGAGAGAAGCCTATTGAAAAGCAACAGCACACTCTGCACAACAGCTCGCTGACGCTCCTAACAGCAGCGAGACGCAGGCATGCAGGAGAAAAGACGTCTTTGTGAGACCAAACAAATGGAGCAACAGAGCTCAAAGTGTTGCTTCTGCCATGGTGTGAGGAGATAATCAAAAGAGATGAAAAATAAAGAGTGTAATCGTTAAGAGCCATGTCTCTGTCTTCATCCAGGGTTTAGAACTATGAGCATCACGCTTAAACTAAACAGCTACAGTGTAATAAATCTGTATTTTTTTGTTTGTTTGTATTGTTGTATCTGTCTAGTTTGTTGAGGCCACTTTTTAAGTTGCATGTTTCCCACTTCCAAGGAACAGCGAAGGCAGAATGACGTGAAATTGAAGGGGATTACAATGGAAATTTTATCATTATCTTAGTCCCCTTTACACTGTGCATGTAGTGTAGTATACAGTATGTACTGCATATTGGTCCAGCTGTTTACCACATTAAAACTTTACAACGGCATCAATAGAAGCATCTCATGACCGCTCTGCTGTAGTGACACTTTGCGTTATGGTAGACTGGTTAGCTGCACACTGGAAAACTTGGATCAGTCCCCAATCCTCTGTCACGTTCCACAGTCTCCCGGGGCAGGACTCCATTTACCACATTGCCCTAACTACCTGAACCACTCACAGTGCCAGTCCAAAGCCCAAGTAAATAGACGTGGGTGGGTTGTGTCACAAAGGGCATCTGACATATAAACCTATGCCAGATCAATATGCAGAATACAGTGATCCGTTGTGACAGCCACAACAAAGTAAAACAGTCGGAAAAAAAAAAAAAAACTCCAGCTATTTGTAGCGTACTAGAATGACCAGTTATTAATTTATTATGTAGTACGTCAACACGCTTCAGTAGAGTAGTACGCTGTTTCAAAAACGGACACTCCAGGGTTACAGTTTAATACCAGTGTTGCTTATCAGTCTTCTGAAAAGATTTGCATGAAATAAGATGCAAAAGAAAAACACACAAGATAATGATTTTTAGACTTGATTTTACACCAACTGATGTAGAGTAAAATTGTGTGACATGAATAACAATTCAAGTTTAATTAAAAAAAGGTTGACTATGAGCCCGCCTGCTGACACTATATAACACTATATAACAACACATCAGATCAAATTGAGAATTAAAAGACTCAGCTGTTTACCTGGTTTCATTTAAAGTAAAATTCTGTCAAGTTTAGTATTTGATCAGTCGATTAATGACTCACACTGTGGGTCTATAGGAGCAAACGCATTCACCAAAATAACAAAATCTCATGGACACCTTCTAGTTCTAGGTAAGATCTGTACCCTTATGCATATTTGTGTGTCTGACATCCACAGTGGCAAGGTGAGACGCAGGAGTTCTGTCCTAATGCCAAAGTGGTGCTGGTCGGCTGCAAGTTGGACATGAGGACGGACCTCAACGTCATGAGAGAGCTTTCTAAGCACAGACTCATTCCTGTTACCCATGAACAGGTGAGGAGGAAAAACTTCAGCGTGAGAACGAATAAGTATTGATTTTTTTGGGCCGCACGTGACATAATGTTTAAATATATAATCCTTTTCCCATATTAGCACTAATTTTCTCGCAAAACCTTACACTGTCAATCAATAAAAAAAAGGACGTCTGTCACTTTTCCCCTTTGTGCACGTAAACAAAACTTGTGGAAATGAATGTGGAGAATGACATTTTCTTCAGATCATCACTTTCATAAATAAAGAAGCGCACAGAGTATAAAAGAGATAGAACGAAACAAAGAGGGAGACGAACAGCGGTTGTGCGATAATACAATTGTTTTGTTTGTGTCTTAGAGCAATGAACAGCAGCATGCATGAATTTTAATAGCTTATTTCCATGTAAATGTGAATTCCCACTTCCTGGCAGCCTTTTGTCAACAAATTAATATTTTTTCATATCTCCAGCGAAGCAAAAGTAATGGCCATTTACTGTCCAGTTAGTGACGACATCAAATTGGTGCCTCAGGATCTCAGATTAGGTTCATAGCATTTATTAATTTGGTTCTGAATTCAAAGAAGCTGATTACATCAAAACAATTAAATGCTTTCGTAAAAATGTAACCGCAGTCATGCAGAGTGGTTAATATTACCCACTGGCAGGTAGCAAAACTCAGTCTTTTTAATGCATTCATAATGAAAAATCCTTGACATTCACACATTCCTGTATTTTGAGCTTTAATAAAAGTTTGCAATATCAACTGATGAAGCGGGTATTGTATAAATACCATTCTGTAAGTGAAAACTGACGGGCTTTTTTAGTTAAACTAGTATAGAGTCTATGAAACTTTCAGGAAAGACCTTTTATTAGATTACCTTTGAGTGATCATCCATGATGTGACAAGGCTGAATGTTTTTGACTAAAATCATGAGTTATTAAGAGCTCAGAAGTAACCAGGTTTTGGATTATTAGCTATAACTGGTACCATGACGACTCCACAACACTGGCACAGCAGCATAACAAAGAGTGCAGTTGTGTAAGACTAAAATTATGTCCTTTCATGAACTGAGTGTCCTACTTTTTCTTCCCAATTCTATTTGGAAACACACGCTAGCGAAAACTTCTTTTTTTGCATCGGAGTTGTGTTCTGTTGGGAGCCTGTCATTAGTTAAAATTAAGGGACTCTATTTAGTGTTAATTAATGGCTTCCATGTGTCTTCATGGACTATTTATTATGCACTCCAAGCATTCCAATCATGCGAGAGCAGGGAAAACTAAAATAGTTATGGATATAATTCCACGGCATGTTTAGATGGCTCTGAGAGATGAGTGTTGCTTCTCTTCAGCTGTGTATTTGCCATTTTGCTAATAGAAATAAGCAACAATACAAACCAACATGTACCATACACCAAAATGGATGTCCACTGTATGAATTTAGGGATGTGGGAATGAGCTCCCGCGTGACAGAACTTCCCATCCTGTCTCTCAGGGAGAGTCCAGCCACCCTGCAGAGGAAACTCAGTTCAACTGCTTATATCCAAGTGCTTGTTCTTTCGGTGACTACATGCAATTTGCAACCATATGCGAGAGGAAAATGTAAAATTCACAGAAACACAGCAGAACACAGACCAAGTGGTAAAAAGAGAGCTTAGTCGTTTGGTTTAGATGTCTCATTATCATAAAAGATCGCTACAGGAGCGCTGCATTACTGCAGATGCTGCAATGATCTTACCGTCAATCTCCCACTCCAATCTTCAATCACATTTGAACAAAACTCAGAGACACGTAAACTCATCCACCTAAGACAACGCCTCCCTTTCCACCCAGAAGAAGGAATTCCACCCTTATATGCCTAAGAGCCGTGGTCTCAGGTCTGGAGAAATTTATTCTCAGCCCTACCGTTTGACCCTCAGCTGCCTACAAACGGCTCCAGTGAGAGCTGATGGCGTGCCTTGATAACACCAACAGGACCACATCATCTGCAAAAAGCAAAGATGGAATCCTGAAACAAGCAAACCGGGTCCACTCTGCCCCTTGCCTGTGCCTAGAAATTCTGTCCATGTAAGTTATGCACAACATCAGTAGCAAAGGGCAGCCCTGACAAAGTCCGACCCCCATCCGTGACAACTCTATACAAATGGAGCAGAGCAAACTCTTGCACCGTTTGTATAGGGCCTGGATAGCCCGTAACAATGGATCTAGTACCTCATTATCTCCGTGTACCCCCCACAGAGTGTACCATGAGGGACACATTGGAATGCCTTCTCCATGTCCACAAAGCATGAACTGGTTGGGAAAATGGCTATGCCCCGTCTAGGATCCTAACAAGGGTAAGGAGCTGGTCCCTCGTTGCACGGCCAGGACAGAAGCCACATTGTTCCTCCTGAATCCATGTTTCGATGACCGACTGGTCTCTCTTCAACAACTGGAACGCACCCCCAGCCTGACAGTCCAGATGCACAGCCTAGTTGTACAAAAAAAAAAAGTACTACTTCATGCATTTCAACTGTCTCCCTTACTTATTTAAAGTAGCATTAAAACAGTTGGAGTCAAATAGTTTGGGTGTGCTTTGCCCTAAATGAGTAAAGTGCCACAGACTGAGATCTTTTCATTTTGTCCCGCCAATGGATGCAAGGCATCAAAATAAACACAAAAATGAAACAACCGCCCTGCTATTACAGCTCAAACCTTGAGTATTTTTCAGACTGAATCACATTGCCCCATGTGGCACCAAGACAGTGGGTTATCTCAAACACTGATGGGCAAACACCAACGCTGTCACACACTGTAGATTTCCCATCGCTGAAGAACTGAATGATTAAAAAGAACCAAAAAACAATTTGACTCAAACTGCTGGTGACGAAGCATGTATCCTATTCATAAATCTTAAATCCGTATTGACTAAATTACTACACTTACACTCTTCTGCTGGGATAGGCACACAGAGTGGATTAGGTTAAGGATAAGAAAGCACTGCGTGCAACTTCAACCACTCAAATTTAAGATCGAGCTAAACACCATCAGGACGAAACTGAGCTTTGATGCTTGAGTTTTACAGTTGCAGAGACAGGTCTTGAATATTTCATGGCTGCATGGAGCGTTTTTTTTTTTTCTTTGACTCAACAAGCCATCAGGCTTTTATTATTGTAAGTGGGGTTTTTTGTGTTTTATTTTTTTTTTTTTTTTACTATGCGACCAAGCACAGTGGTCTGATATTGACTAAAGCAAGGAAGGGATGATCTGATATAATGAAACAAATGCTTCCAGGAACACATTTTTAGTGTCGTTGAAAGCGTGCACCCTGCATGCTTGTTTGCACTCAAAGTTGCTTTTAAAAATCAAATTAAGAGCTCAGCAAACACCAAATGTTACACTCTGTAAATGCTTTATTTTGCTCCACAATATTACATGAGGTGCAGCCTCTGAATTACAGAAGACACACAATTGCATTGAAGGACGTTTAAATTTCTAAAATAAAATAAGGATGACCACATTACTGCTCTCGCTCACCTCACCTCACACACACACACACACACACACACACACACACACACACACAGCTCTTCAGCTGAGCCTGAAGACCTCAAACCAAAACACAAACTGAAGCATATGCCTGTTTGATTTAAAGCGGTGATTTTTTTCAAGTAACAACAGCCCAAGTTACCTAATTTATTGTAAAATCAGTTTCATCCTGTCTATGGACCATTCAGGAATTAAAAAAACCCTGTCTATTATTAGATGACAAGGACGCTAAACTTAAATTAGGGAACAAAATAAGATAATTCAAAGCAGTTTTAATAGATTGTATTTGCACTAAAATGTTAACATTTGGAGTATTCAACCTATGTCAAAGTAAACGACTGTTCATTTTGACATTTTATATATATATATATATATATAATTTATATAATGTCAATAAAAAAGGCTGTTTTGTGCAGGCACCTTTCTCTGATCACTGCTACCTTGTTACAAGACCATACAGGTCGACAGCTGGTTATGAGCCAAATACTGCCAGTAGGTGACAAAGTTCATGGTCTCTGCTTCCACAGAACTGGATCGTTACTTACATATTTATGACAAAATGGGAAAGTGTTACAGGTGGAGCCCATCTCTTTACAAACTGTACTTTTTATTTCAATTTCGGTACACATATAAAGTCAAAAATAATTCAGTTTGTGTGCGACAACCAAATCCACACCATCACTTCACCATCACTTCATTTTTGAGCTACCAGAGGCCTAAGATAACCTCCACTATAGGTCTGTTGCCCCAAGTGATAACATTGATTGCCATTCTGATGCAAACACATATTCAGGTCTAACTCAAAACTGCTCTCATTCTTTTTGTTTGTTTTCCCCAGATAAAATTTAAACTCCTAACCATCTAATAAAACAGCTTTAACTTTGGAAAGTTGCTTTAATGACCTCAGACCTCAAACTTTGTCAGAACTAGCACATTTCAATACAGGAGCCAAATTTTTAAAGGCAAGGTGTTCTGGTTTTACTTAAACGAAGAATGAGGATGCAATCATACCAAAAAACACGGGAACAGAAAGTTAACATACTGGAGTGCTGCTAAAATTTCTGCTGTCTTTTATTAGTGGAAAAGTGTGTTCCTAACACCGAAATATATTTCCTCACATTTGTTCAGACTGGAAAGAACATTTAAATTGCCTGATGATTCTTCATGTGTCAGTTTTGCTCTCTACAATCTTTTAGCAATTGTTCTGCTTTTGTTATTCACAATTTTAATGTTTTATTGTAATCTCACACTTTTTCAGCATTGGCAGATTTTGTGTGCAAAAACCACTAAGCCTCATATAAACGAACAAAAATTCCAGTATTTCCTCAATACACTTCTATTCTTTTTTTAGGGCACTACATTGGCAAGACAGATCGGTGCCGTGGCCTACGCAGAGTGCACCTCAAAGTACTCGGAGAACAGCGTCCGCGATGTATTCCACATCACCACCCTCTCCTCGGTGTCTAACATTCGCCGGCCTCAGCTCAAACGCGCTGGCTCACGCCGTGGCCTCAAGCGGATCTCCCAGCAGCCTCCCCGGACTGAGATTCACGAGCCCGCACCGGTTATTAGAAAGGCCCGGGCCAAAAGCTGCGTGCTCATGTAGGGCCCGAGCCCACCAGTGACTCGGCTGCTGTCTGCGGATGTGCACATGAACTGCACTGCACGTGAACTTTATTTATTGGTGAATTCTTGTCCGATCATTGCACTGCTTAAAAAGGACATTGTGGTGAAAGCAAGAATGATTGCTGTCCCGTGGAGCTCTTTGAGAGATTGTTTGTTCATTTTTTGCAGAGTGCTACTTGTTTATTTTCTCTGTGGCGGTGTTCTCATCAGGGGAGTCTATTGTTGTGACTAAAGCAATTTTTCTTTAAAGCTTTTACACAATCAAGAGGACAACCACAGGCTGGCTTGCAAATGAACCAAAGGACAGAAATTATTGTGTGGAGATTAAAGGAAAAAAAAAAAAGTAATTTGAAAGAGTATTTTGCAGGACACAGCACCAACAGTGCTGGTTTGACCTCTATTGTGTTGTTTCCTGTTTGAAATGCTACTTTGTCTTCAAGTGTTTAATTTAATGAAGCACAACAATGCACAAAAAGAGATCTGACAAATCTGTAAATGTCAGGGAGTGAACTCTCCACTTATAATGATGGATTTTAAAAGAAAAATCTGGATAGAGAAAAAAAAAAATCACACAAAATCGTGGGCTGAGATGGCAGTAACTTTCTTAAACCACAAGTGCTTTAATGTGGAAAATTAAATAATGACTCACTATATAATATTGAAGTGTCGTGTAATTAATGTTGTTCTAATATTCCACTGGGAAAGAAAGTCTCAGAGAGTGTTAAGAGGATGAATATTATATTGTACATGTAATAATAAAATCATTAAAAAATTCTGGTCTACTTAAAAGGTGGAACATCTTTAGTGTCTTGTTTATTTCAAGATATCGAAGCACATTTCAGGAGAAGGTGGCATTACCCTTTTTAGGCACTGATGTAAAATGTGGGTGCCACCAGGATTTAGAGGTCTTACCCAAGTTGAAAATCTGATTTCTAGTTTGTTTGTTTTTTATTTTTTACTGGTAAATATTGAAATTACATTGAATACAATGGACAAAGAAGTCAAGAATTTCTTGGATTTTCCCGTACCTCTCTAACAAAACCATAATCACAATACTGAAACGCATATTTTGCGGGTAAAAACGGAGTTGTTTTTTTTTTTTGTTTTGTTTTTAACATTAATCTAGCACATTAAAAATAGATGATGCATCACCACTTCACCCTACAATAAAGTAACAGAGATAAAATATGGCAAACATGCTGCCATGTTTCAGATGTAATCCCACTTACGGGAGTCAACGTGGCCAACAACCTGCTTTCAGTTGAAAGCGCTTCTACAACTCAAAAGCAGAAAACGCTGGGACTTCATAGAAAATGCAAATTAGAAAAAAATAGTAAACAAACACAGTGAGTATTCATGATGACTTTTATGTCTTTGAAGACTTTTAGTATGATTACATGATATAGACTCAACTTAATTGTGAGTGTTAAAGTATGAATCCAAGATATCTCAAGGTTTTTTTCTCATTAACCCAATTTCTTTTATTAGTATTCCTGCATATCAGGCCTGCAACACGTTATATAAAAAATAAATTTATTTATAATATCTCATTCTCCCTACAAACACATTAAAATATATGTGTACAACACGGGGCCATCACATACTTTTTTGTGTACGTTTTAAAATCCACTATTCTGTCATAATGTGAAGTTTGGAGAGGACAAAAATCCAGGAGCTCAGAAGGCATCAGAAGTACAGCAAACAAATCATGCTGATTAGGTATGAATAAAAAAAAATTACACACAAAAGGGCCTCAAACAGAAAGACGCAAACAAGATGCGAAGAAAAAAAAGACAGGGGTACAAAACAAGCAGAACGTTAACAGGCAAACAGCAAGGAGGAAGGGAAAGATAAGACAATATATACTCACAGGGGCTGTCCAGACACAGGTGCAAACAATCAGGATCAACGGGCACCTAGACACAGACTTTCAAAATAAAACAGGAAACAGGCCACAAAAACAAGTTTAAACTTAAAACCCCCAAATCCCTGTCCAGTACCGATACCCTCTTCGTCCTCAGCTATTCCTTTGTAATGGAGAATGTAATTTTGTCTGGTTATAAAGTACATGCATATGTGCTCTGAAGGCAGCATGTGGTGCTATTAAATCTCAATGTACATATCTGTATTAATGCTGTCATCGCAAAAGTGTAAATGAACTCATTTGAACCCAGATCCTGGGTTATATCAGTAATTGAGTGACAGTTTTTAATGTAATGACACATGAGGGAGCAGAAAAGACGGTTGCCCAGCTTAGGTATGTGCCTTTGTTTTGACATTTAATAGTGATGATAACTAAAGTCTGCAATTTAGATTAATCTTTTTACTTTCGAGTTTCCCAAAATGACCCCTTATGCATTAAACAATATATGAACACAATATATTTTCTTAGCTTTTTATGAATTTAAGTGTACAGCAGCTCATCAGAACCATTGCCATGTGTGTTTTCCAGCACTTAGGTATCCCAGCAATCAATCCTTCACTTTTTATTGTCGATATAAAACATATTCACTATTCTTGGTCTTCATCTGGGTTTTTCTTTATACAAGCATGTATTATTTATAAGTTAGTACCACAGCAAATGCATCATACATGTTAGGATGAGTGCATCTGTAGTATTGATGAACGATCAGCAACTGCTGTCATGCAGTTTGGCTGAAAAACAGAAACTCACATCTGCAGCTTTTCATTTTTAAATCATGTCAAACTAATATTGACATGACTCTAGATAAAGATAACAGCTGGCCGCTCGCCTCCAGATGAAGGGAAAAGAAATCTCTCGGCAGCAAAACACACACTTCGTTGTGGGTTATGCTGCCTCTGTCTTCAAAGGTTGTTGTGGGAGAGGCTCATTCACTCAGGACATGCACAGACATTGTGCTCTACTCAGTAAATATACAATTTTTTTCCCTGAAGTGTTTAGGAAACAACTACACCATGATGTTGGGTTATACACTACCTGATGTCTATGTGATCAGTTTGATTTGTGTGAGTGATTTCATGGTTTCTGAGGGATTTCAACACAGTTCAAAACCATCAATGGTCAAATTTGAATCCAGACATGTATTTAACATCTGTTTTGACGTTTCCGTGGTGACTTTCCCAAGTTTTTGTCTTTTAAAACTCTTAATGTTTGGGCATGAAACATTAGAGACAGAAATGATTTATTCCTCCCTACACAACTTGACCCCAACAGAATATAACTAATGTAATTTGAATTTCGCAAATGGGACTTTTATGAAATTTTATTTATCACTTTTTTTTTAACCTACACGTACACCCGTAATCCATAAAACCAGATTTGCTTGATACTAAAAGTGAATGCAGCTTTTCTAGTCTTTATTCATAACCCTTCTAGCCTGACCTTTAACTGCGACTTTAGTTGTAGTTTGTTTTCCACCACTGTGGATAAGACCCCACAGCAACTCGCTACCTTTGTGAGCTGCAGCAAAGTGACATTTCACAGCATCGCTGCTATATTCTCTTGGATGAAGCGTGAGGTCACACCACATGCCGGAGGCCAAACCAGGGCAGGGTCCAAGTCGGGGGGGGGGGGGGGGGGGTCGCCGCACAGACAGAACAGAAACAGTCCTGAGTGTGTGTGTGTGTGTGTGTGTGTGTGCGTGTGTGTGTGTGTACTTTAATCACAAGCGCCTGTGGAGATAATTATTAGCTCATCATACTCTTGCATAATAATTCTCAATATAAATGTTTGAAATATAGTGTAGCATGTAAATACTAAGTCCTGCTCTGTTTTTGCACTGAAATATCACGACTGACATAATAGAACATAATTAGATTAGAATTTCTTTTTTCTTTTTTAATTCGGATACTTCACCAGCTGCAGTCCTTTAGAAAGAAAAGTCCAATTGTATTAAAGGAAAAATTTGCAGGCTGAAACAGACCTCAGCCGCAGGCATGCACTACATTCACGTGACCTTTGAAAAAGTTAAATTACTGTGGTACTCTGACTAAAACTAGACTTAAGAAATATATGTAAGCATGTTAGTTCAGCTGTAATCATACTAAATTGAATTTAACAAATTTAAACTAACACACCCAGGTAATTCGATGGGAGTTATATTACTCGTCCATATGTTTATGAACTACACATGTACTCATTTAATTGGACTCAGACTGGCCTCTGCGGCCTGAGCATGATCCAGAATTCCCCACTGGAGCGTTGACCCGGATGTAATGAAGGATTCTGTTACAAAGAAGAAGAAGCTGTCTTAAAAAAAAAAAAAACCCAGCAAAGTAGACAGCTCTGCTCTGCTTTTAAGTACAGAAATGTAAAGTCGTCTAAGTCCCAGTATGACTTTTCACCAATTCCTCACCAGTTAAGCTGTTTGTCAGTTGTTTTGGTGTGTGACCTAAGGGGTCGAGTGGAAAATCCAACCTTACATTAAGAAAGGAGGATCCCTCCTGTCAGCTATTTCCGCAGAGTCTGATCAATTATCTACTTTACTGTACATATGATAGGTAAAGTTAGCTGTTAGGTATTGTATGGAGACACTGGCCACATTTGTTTCAATATAAAAGTAAAAATTTCTCACATTAAAATCACTGTGCACTGACAAATCAAACATTGCTCCTTTTTAGCCTGTGGTTTGTTAGATTACAGTTTGTTTTACAGTCGTCATTATGCATTTATGAATACAGTGACAAACTCAATGTATATAGTTTAATTTATATTTTAGACTGCTTTTTGGAAGGTGTGATGAATAATGTCTCAGCAGCTTTTGGATGGATTCCTGTAAAAAATCTGTCTCAGACATTCGTAGTCAGACCTGGATAAACTGTAATCTTAATTTTATCTTTAAACCTAGCCCATCATGAGGTCATTTTTCTTTATACAATACTTTGGTTTATACGTGCATCTGAATTAAAATGCAGACTAGGCCATTTTTTAGATATTACATTAAAAGGAAAAATGTCAAAATATTGGTGCAGGGAGATGAAAAGTCAAGGGTTCTGTGACATATTTAATCCCCTGGGAAATATGGGTGTCTGTATGATTTCTAATTTTAGGTGGGGCCCAGCTGGTTAATTTTCTAATGTGGAGCATATGTTTCCAAAACGACATGGGACCCGCATGATTTGCCCCTTTCTTAGCCCATTCCCATTTAGCTCAGCTATATCTCTAATGGGCACCAAATATTTGGCCCATATAGACTTCCCATTTGGGGCCCATAATACTGAAATCACTAGGGACTTGTGCCATTTGGCCATTTCAAGCCCAAACTTGCTCTGAACCCAAGTAGCCCATTTTTAATGCAGATGAGGCCCATATGGACAACTAGAAAACCTCTTTCTCAGGTACGGTTGACTGCAAAAGATCAGCGTGGATGTTTTTATCTTCCTGTAGTCACTTATAAAAGCGTTGTGATTTATTCATAAAGCAACCAAAGAATATGAGTTGGCCGGATCTTGAGACCCCAAGCATACCCCGTTGGTTACGGAAGACAGAAAACTTGGAAGACAATCCACTTGGTGATGCATACAGCTAATTAGAGAAGGATGAATGGTAAAGAAGGGATTGAGGATTTCTAGAAAAAGTCTAGAAAAAAAAGGAAAATCACACACAAAGAATACATTCTTTAGAAAATGTATTTATTAAGAATGTATTGACTTGGTTTATGCGTTATTGCGAAACCTGAGTGTTTCAGGCCTCAGTAGGACTGAATTAGAGCCCTTGGGTACAGTGAATGCAGACATGTGGCTTTAAATCCTCTTCCTCGGGATTCAAAGCCTGTTTCAGTCTAACTTCCAAATCAAGAAGCATTTACCTGGAATGGAAGGTGAATGAGCTGCAGATAAGCTACAACCCTCTGAAGACTTCTCTTATCCCCCCTATTACTTGCACTGCAAGTGCCATGTGAGCAAAGGCAGGAATATTTCTGTGCAAATTGTTCTTGCTGCATTATTGTTACGTGCACCATTATCTTTTTACAAACAGATTTTGCTGGGGGATACATTTTTCATTTTGATTCTGCTATAAAGAAGCAGTGATCAGTGACCACCAAGGCTCAACCCTTCTGCATCTTTAATGCCCTTCCTCCTTGTACAGTGTCAGTAGGCATAAAAATGCACCCTAATGCCCAGAGGGTGGAAGATGGCTGACAGAGCCACTCCATCATCAGTTTAGCTTTAGTAAAAAGCCTGCTTTTAGCATCACAAAGAAGGAGAATTTAGTGACACGTGGCCCGGTAAAAAGATCAGCCTCGTATAGAATCAACTGAATAGTAATTTCAGGATAACTGCTGCCATGTCAGTGGAGGAGAAGGAGTCATAAAAAATGCAGGAGCCATTTAAACAGTATGTAAAATTGAGCTGATTAAATATAAATGTGCCCTCTGTCCATGAGGGGTAACACTTCCTCTGGTCTGTCTGTGTAACAACGAAGGCAGCAAACATGTGAAAGCACACAAACCAAAGTTGAGCTGATCGTACATGAATGTTTATCCCAAATGATTGACGAGTATTGCCTTGGGAATCCCTATCTAATGCGGTTATGCTCTTCTTTGGAAGGAAACCAAACCAAGTGGTTTTGCAACCTGAGGTTGGGTTTGCAGGTTACTGTTGTCAGCTCCAGGCCAGAAGGTAACATGTAGCATATCACAGCAGCAAAGTGTGAGAGCAGAGAGGGTCATCACGGACAAGTGCGCACATTATTCACAGCAGCTTGACTACAGAGAGCTGACAGGGATGTGTATGCAATCTGCACGAGAACATCTGAAAATATCTGGAGCAGATGAATTCAAGTCATTAACAAACATAGGAGCATGACAGTTAGGATCATGTTCTCATGAGGTCTCGCTGCATTTTCACTTGGGAAATTATGTCTTTGTCTGACGTGAATTTTCTTGTATTGTCTTATCAAAACTTCAATGAGTCTGCTGCACCTGGAACCTTTGTATGATTTGGCTTTTACATTATAAACTATTCTCTGGATATAGATATAGACTAATCTAGTACAAATGTATTTTGTGTCGCTGCAAACCGAAAAAAAAAAAAAGACTTATCTTTCCTATTAAAAACTGCCAAATTTATCCGAGGAATAAATCAATGCCCTCGGGTGTTGGAAGCAATTTACTGTTCTGCTTTGTGCATGTTTGTACACATGCACACAGATGTGCTGCTCAAAAATAAACAACCACACTGAAATAGTCCAGATGGTCCAGCAGACTGTTTTCTGTTACAGTCATGTTAAGAAAAAAAAAAAGAAAATGTATTTACTCTGATCAGACTCGGATCCAGTGTCCTGCCCAAAGACACTTTAGAGCATTGTGGGGCTGCGGATCGAACTAACTAACTATCTAAACAAACAAATAAATACATATAAAATACAACCCATGGTTAAAAAAACTCAAAAAGCCACCTCTAGCAGTAATAAACTGAAGTACTTGTTTTTAAGAAGAGGTCCAAGTCATCACCTCTTCTTCTTTTTATCCTTTGTTTGCATATATAGTAATGGTTATGACCAAGTTTGGTAAAACCCAAGAGCCATATAAATATGCATTGTAGTCTTGCAACAGAGGGTTGTTTGTTTTTTTTTAAGTGCACATTGGTGTGTGTAAGTGTGTTCCCTTAATCAGCTGTCACGACAGTCTAACCATATTTTATAGATCCTAGAAAAGAGAAAAAAGAAGAAAGCAAGGAAAGGAAGAAAGAATTCTGCCAAAGAGGACTAAGATCACATATGTGGGATGTAAAAGACAAAAGAAAGAGTGGAACATGAAAGAGCAGGACAGAAGAGACAAAACAGTGATGGGTGCAGTTTGGTGTATTTGTGATGTGTTGTAGCGTGTGAGACCCGCCGAAGCCCCAGACATCCCTGCCACAGGGCCAGTCCCAAATAGTAGGGATGTGCACCAATTAAATTTCAATTTTCAATTCAATTTTATTTATATAGTGTCTATTACAACACAAGTTGTCTCTAGGCGCTTTCCAGAGACCCAGAACATGACCCCCGAGCAATTATTACATAAACAACGGCAGGTAAAAACTTCCCTAGTGGAAGAAAAACCAGAGAGTCCAGGCACCTGGAGGTCCCACCAGGTCCTGCCACCAGATGGCCAAAACGTCTCCTGACCCGCTCTGCTAACCCCCCTCCATCCCAGGTGACCTTTTTTTTTTCTATCTTTTTATGTCTTTATGCCCCCCATGTTAATTTTTATGTAAATTTGGGACATAGGTGGAACATGCAGGGTGGACGTTCCCCACACGCCTCAGTCTTCCATATAACCAAAATGTGTATTTTTATTTATTTATCTTTCCTTTTTTTTTCTTTTTCTTTATTAGGCTTTTACGTAAGTGTGTGTCTCAACCCAACAAACTGTACTTGCGCAGTTTCTTTCTAACATTTAACATGCTAAACAGAAGTCTGTAGCATCAGAGATCTAGTTTTTGGAGTTTCTGAGCATTGCATCACAATACATCTGTCCTCGAGGCAAAGTGGGGCAAACATCACGTTTGAATGACAGATTTCAAAGTGTTTGAAAATGGCCTCGTAATCATTTTCAGATTGATGGAGCAGCAAAACTGTTTTTCTAAGATCATCACTGATATCTTTCCTCCTTGGCATCGAGTTGACACATGCCCGAATGTGCCAGAGCAGCAAATTGCCAGAATCTCTGCTTTTGTAGAAGCGGTCACAGTTGCTGATGATCAATTATTAAGTGCATTTGATTAGCAGAACCTGGCTGCCAGTGACCATCCTTCTTGTAGGTTTTCTCACACAACCCCAGAATGCGACGTAAAGTATACCGATGTTCAACAGAACTCTTATTTGCCTCATTTTAAAACTTTGCGAATAACAGATCATTTTAATAATATAACATAGGTAAAAGTTTAGAATTGAAAGAAGGTCAGAGACTTATAAAAGTCAGGAGTGAAGAAACTCAATGACTGCAAATTCACAAAAAGCCTTCCTACTTTCACCCAAATACGTATTGACTCATGCAGCCATTACTAACTCACCGTTAAAAGGGCACTAACAAAGATCTGTTTTTCTCTGAGGAAACAGTATCTTGTGACCAATAAATTATA
The DNA here is from genome assembly GCA_014839995.1 of Xenentodon cancila. Taxonomy (NCBI): domain Eukaryota; kingdom Metazoa; phylum Chordata; class Actinopteri; order Beloniformes; family Belonidae; genus Xenentodon; species Xenentodon cancila. Next base: position 13,151,049 of record CM026218.1, read on the forward strand.
TCTAACTTACTTATTTCCTCTACTGTAAATAACATCAGTGTTTTTTTTTCTTTTCTTTTTCACAATATTGATGCCCAAGTCTAATACAAGTCTTTTTACTTCATATAAGCCCTTAAGTATAACTCATTAAAAGCAGAGGTGACCTTATAGAAGGGCAACTTGTTTACGCATAGGTTTCTGCAACTCTTAAAAGTTAGTAGTTTATGTGGTTATGTCACGCTCAGCTCTGTAAACTAACATCTAAATCCATAGGAAGGGTTTCTGCTTAGATTTCAAGAGCTTTGTTTGAGCAGACTTTGATCTTACACTCGTTAAATGTCACGTGGACGACAAAAGATGCAGACTGCACTGGTTAAACTAGAATCTGGGAAACATCAGCTATCATCTGATGGCCATGGCTCTTCTTATTAGATTTTTCTTATGTAGCTCCATCAAAACAATGAAAATTATAGAACATTAAATCTTGATTAAAAGAGAAATACTGGACGTTGCCCCAGAGGAAATTATTGGTCTAAAGCCATAGGTTCCAGAGTTTGGTGCCATTTTTCTCTTTTGGCTTTGACCATTTTCATTATTGGATTAACCCTACCACATGTGCACATTTTCTTCCCTCCACAGAACCTGTACATGGACAGGAAACTCCAATGCTGATTGCAGATATATTGCACCTAAAACACCTAAAGATGCTGATTATTCTTGGCTTCTCTCTCAGCCACAAATGGACAGCTTGAAGAGTTGTGAGATGGATTTTTGTAATTTAACAAATCTCCTGAGAATATAGCTGCTTTACCACTTTAAGGTAAGGACTGCCAGAAAACAATTTCCCTGAGAATGACTCTCAAACACAAAGACAATCACCTAAACATTTGTCAGACTATACTACAACACAATATATATTATTTGCAGGGTTCAGAATGTTAATCCTGATGGTCTTCATGATTTCTTAGCTCCTCACTGCAGAGCTCTTCTCAAAGATTTTCAAAGACACGTACACTATATTGCCAAAAGTATTCACTCACCCATCCAAATAATGGGAATCAGGTGTTCCAATCACTTCCATGGCTACAGGTGTATTAAATCAAGCACCACGGTATGCAGACTGTTTTTACAACTATTTATGAAAGAATGAGTCGCTCTCAGGAGCTCAGTGAATTCCAGCATGGAACTGTGATAGGATGCCACCTGTGCAACAAACCCAGTCGGGAAATTTCCTGGCTCCTAAATATTCCACAGTCAACTGTCAGCTGTATTATAAGAACATGGAAGTGTTTGGGAAAGACAGCAACTCAGCCACAAAGTGGTAGGCCAGGTAAACTGACGGAGCGGGGTAAGCGGATGCTGAGGCTCATAGTGCAAAGAGGTCGCCAACTTTCTGCAGAGTCAATCGCTACAGACCTCCAAACTTCATGTGGCCTTCAGATTAACTCAAGAACAGTGCGTAGAGAGCTTCATGGAATATCATCAGTTACTGCCATCACTACACACATGGCAGATCGGATCCTCAATGTTTTCATTTTATGTTCTCATGATATAAAAAAAAGCAACCAGATTCTATGAGTGAAAGTGAAAAGCTGCTCTTCAAATAGTCATAATCTGCACTTCCTTTGCACATCTGTAGCTATTTTGCTTGTACTTTTGTTATTGAAA